>JNEK01001140.1:0-16207 GCA_000697295.1 Mucor indicus B7402 | reverse complement strand
TTTTTTTTCCCCCCCCCCCTTTTTTTTTTTTTTTTTTTTATTTACTTTAACTCATTGACCATTTACTAGTCACCCACAAAAGATACGGCAGCCAAACCTAAAATGATACCTTCAGCATACCTAAGGGCGACTCCACATCGACACGAAGAAGGAATGAGCTTTAGTACTTTGGAAACTGTGATTCAAGGGGAACCTGTAAAGAATGTGAGTTTTACCGAAAGACTTCTACAAGTAATGGAAGCTGAGGTGGAAGAAGCACCCAGTTTGTTCATACCACAAGAAGACAAAAAGTCAAGAATAGATAGTTTGTTTGATGATGAAAACTAGCTGCTGCTTTTTTTTTTATATAAAGTATTACTTTAATAAAGTTGTTTATAGCGATTTTTAAAAAAGAAAGAAAGAAATGTGATGGGTTAAGAGAGCGCTACACGGGCTGCTTTGCCTCTTTAGCAGATCTACTAAGTTTTATATTAAGCAAGCAAAGAGTATCTCCGGTTAACTGATGTCATAACTAATACAAGAACTTCCAATACTAATAGGCAAAAAATATTCAGATCAATGAGAATTACAAAAAAGCAACTGTGTACGAGAAAATACTTGCCTTGATTGTTTCATTGAAAACGATGATTTTGACAGTCCCCGAGCTCAATACAGCATCACAGTTACCACGTAGCTTGGATTACTTGCATGAGTTTTTTATCATTAGATTTGAAAAAAATATTTAAAAATTACAACGCAATCGGTTGAAGAACTAAGCTGGTATTCCTTTAGAAGTGACTCGAATATTTTAAGAATTTTCCACTCTTTGACATTGTCTGTATGTACGTATGGAGTTGTATTATACAGCTATTTGTTCCTCTCTGCCTAGTATATAAAAAAGCATGTTGAAGGTGATTGAGGATAATTGGCTTGGCTTTTTTTTTTTTTTTTTTTTCTACTACAATATAGACTTACTGCCTTCAAATAACAACAAAACGCGATCAATATTGATAGCACTTGCCGTGGCAGCAATAAAAAGCAATTTTAATGGAATTTACTATCTGCACACATGTTCATTGTATACGGTAAAGTATAAAAAGAGAATAGCCGTTATAGAGATTAATTCAAAATCGAAGGCTTTCATACAGTCTTGTTTTTCTTTTAGTGAATTTCCTTTTCGGAACGATATAATTTCGTACAAAGATAATAAAAGAAAAAGAGTAATAATAACACCTTTTTTATTTATACAAATAATAAAGGAGAATGTTGTCAAATTTTGGTCTATTTTATGTCATCTTTGTTCTAAGACGGCTGATTAAACAGGATGCATTATCTTGAGAACAGACAGATATACTATAAAAGAAGCATTTATTGTTAAGTAAAAAGTTAAAAGAAATCCGCGTGTAGTAAACGTGTGTATTTAGCAAAATTCTAAGATTCATACTGTTATATAATCGACTATTTTGTAAATAACCTTTCTTAGTGACCTACCATTAATAGTAAAGTATCGGATTTTGATACTCTTGAGGACTCATCAGTAAATGCTATACTCAAGAGCGAAGTGTGTAAATGAGGCAGACAGAAACAGTACTCAAAAGCAATCAAACTCTGTGCTTGTGCTGATCTTTTGGAAACTTGCATTACTATAGATTGACGCCAAACGCCATTTATATGCTGCCAAGAGTAATGTATCAATAACAAACAAAATAAATACCTTGATCTTGAAGCTAACACCAAGTTATTTGTATTTTATTTGAAATGAACATGTACTTGACCGCACACTCTATACTTAAAATAAACTATTGTATTTCAGCAATATGAAATAACATCTAGTATACTAGTATATGTAATAGAGGGGTACCAATTTTGGGGCTCTACATATCATCTTATGTTTTTTTTTTGTATGTATGGCGTGTGAATTTGAATTTTAATGTAAAAACGCACCAGAATATATATATATATATATATATAAAACATTTAAAGAAAGGTACTATTGCTCAGTGTATACAGTGTACATTTGATATACAGATACAAAGACAAAAGCAAATAATAATCTGATGAGATTATACTTAATATGCTTCTGTGCATAATTTTATTTTTCATTTCCATTAATATTTATTTCTGCCTGCCCCAACCTAGTAAGTAGGTTTAGAAAGTGTGTTAGCGTTATCAAACTTGGGTTGAACTGAATCAAGCCTACAAGTGATGCCGCAAAAAGCTAGGTTTACAAACCAGCTGGGAATCAGGACTTACGCTAAAAAACCTCCCGGGAGGAAAAAAAACTGGATACAATACGTGTATTAGCATTTGTAAAGAAAAAAAGAAAAAAAAAAAAAAAAGAGGGGGAAAATTCATGCTCTTTTTATAACTTTCAAAATAAATTTGTGGCTTGTTTTCAGTGTGTGAGTTGGGACTTGGTTTTCTTTTTGAAGCAGAAAAAAAGTCACGGTATTCTTTTCAAACAAAAGAGGAAAAAAAGTAAATAAAGACAAGAAGAAAAAGGAGTAAAGAAAAAGAGATAAAGAAGTATACAAGTCTTTTTTAAATTCATGCTGATCTGTGTACTCTGTTTTTTTAAGCGGAGGTGCTTTTAATAGGCTTTGTTTAACACATATTCAGTTACTCAGCAAAACCCGCAAATTTGGGTTGACTGCATATGGAAATAGTTTTAGCAGGTATTTCAGGAAGATTTTACAAAGTATATAAAACGTTGACAGAATCTTAAAATAAAAGTTTTGCAAAAACAAGGTTCTCAATACTTGAAAGAGGCTAATACTTTCCACCAAGCACTTTGAAAAATATATATATATATATATAATAGACACAAGTATTGTACTGTTGCTTATTTATTGTTTCAAGACAGACTTTCAGGTTTGATAGGAACACAATCGCTATTAAAAGAACCGAAAAAAAAAAGGATGCATGAATCACACAATCATCTATGACAATGAGGAGGTATCGCCGTCCATCACTTTTGACTTTTAATAAGGATGGTTAAAATAGACCGCTTTTTATGAGTGTTTCATGTTTTTTGTCATAAATTAGCAGCATTTAAAGATCTTTAGCAATGTTGCTTAATGTTGTGTTGCGTTTTCCAATTGCTCTTCTACAATGACGTTCCACTTACTAAAACGAAGCCTTTTCTTTAATATTAGCCTATGAGTTTTTATATTTGAACTTCTCTCAGACTTTTTTACTCTGGTCGATTAGAATTCTTAATCTATAATCTCTCATTCTTGAACTGGAATCAAATTAATGAAGTTTGGAGAGGCTTATACGGGTTGATTCTGATATTGGCAATAGCTATAGAAAGGTTGTTTCGGTTAGAATAATGCGTTTATAGATAAAAATATACTCACTAACAAAATAACTAAGGTTTGATCCTACTGATATTTCTATAAGTTCATGTTTCAATATATTTTCATCTGTAAACTTTTCCTTTTCCCTCTAACAATAGGTAGAATTAATGTAAAATATGTATTTATGTAGAATTTTATTTTAACAGACACACGAAATATTTTGAACTGAGAAGTCAATTTCGGATTACTTGTAACTATTGGTCAAAAGGGGCTTGTCTAATGTTTCTCTCAGGTTGAGTAGGAATGTCCCTAAATCTCGTCGAAATATAGCGTCTTCGGTAGGAGGGTCTTGAACTGTTGTTGGTGATTGGAAGAGTCCCCGCTTAACTAGCAGCGCCTTCAGAAATTTAATATTGGACTATTATGTTTACGTTTGTTTATCTTTCTCCATTTTCTGATTCCGCTGTATATTTCATCTGGAAAAAACATAAGGTTCAAGAACAAGTTCTGCAGGACATTTATTGTAGTAGTTAATCGAAGATAAGCGTCTATAAGGCTTATATATAAGGATGCTTTTTATTTCAGAATAATTTGAGGTTATCTTACAATTGTTCATCTAAGCTGAGACCATTATCCATATTATACTATATAGTGAAAAGCTTTGCCGTTAAAGTGACCATTAAAAAATTCATTCAGCACTAGAACATATCTTCTTCGTTTCAGTAATTCTCCATACCTTGATAATGGTCGAGGTTCATTGCAAGATCCGACTGAGGTTCTTCTTGAGGTGATAATTCCCTCGCTTCTACAGAAAGAGTGAATACTATACTTCAACACTCTTCTGATGTGCTATATTATAATATTAACTAATAGGTTTATACCTTCCTCAGCATCGGCTTCTTTTGAGCTACTCGACTCTTCCTGTGTACTTTTTTTGGGTATGAAAAAAACATTGCCCTGAATTCCAATAGATCCAATTGGTCCATAGTTACAATAATTCACGCTATTGCTCGACAGTTGTTTATCTTCTTGTGTTGGAGTGTCCTAATTGCAGAGGAAATATATAAATAAAGCTCACCCGCTTTCATAACAAGTTGGAATATCGTTTGACGCACTTCAACATTCGGATTTTGACAAAATACTCACATTCATTACACTTGTCAAAGGTATAAGAAGAATAGAACCGTTATCTAACGATTTTCATGATTGAAGGCTTTTGGACAGTCTTCTTCTCAAATGATGTGAGTTTGCACAAAATGTATAAGATAAAATTATAAATAACGATGGAGGAATTGTTTCCAAATTATGGTCTTTGTTATGTTTCATTGTTCTATGATGGTTGGTTTATTATGGCAAGAAATGGGGCTCATTGTCTCGATTAAGGTCAAATAGATAAAGGAAGCATATTATTCACCAAAGATCCGACATAAATCTGTGTATAATAAATGCAAAACCCAACTCTGCAATCCCACCTCAATGAGAACTAGAATGATGCCAAGCTGAATTATTCTTGGCACGCTCAATTCAATCTATGGTCTACAGAGTCTCTTAACCTTTATTCAAATAAAGTTTGAAAATGAAGCATTGTAAATTTGTTGTCTGCAGTGAAAGTACGCTTCCATGTTTTGATAGTGTTTCCGTTGTCGCTTAGAAGGAAGACACGGGCGCGTCTTGGCCATCCCAAGTGCTCAGCACCGTAGCCACTAACGCCCGATCCTCCTCCGTAACATAGCTGTATACCTTCTTTCTCTACACAGTAATCATTAACATGGTCATGTCCACTAATAATAAGTAGGTAAATACACGTAATGCATATTAAGTTGAATTATATATATATATATATATATATACCATGAAGTCACTTTAATATCACCAGCTATATAACTATGTTGAGTTATTCCCCTCTTGAAGTTCAAATGCTCTATTTACCTAACTTAAATGCTTCCAAGGCAGATATTTTGTTCTTCTTTGGACTGGAAACTTCTTCACGAGCATCACCTAATTTCCCAGCAGGTAGACTTGAACTATTATCCATATGATATTCCCTGCATCCAAAATAATTAACACAATTAGATACGAATATAATGTGTTTTCTTTACCAAATGGGGATATGGAAGAAAGCCGCTGCATTGGGTGTAGAAGGTAGCTTCTGAAACGTAGCGGCTGAGCGTGTGATCCAATCCAGTTGCTCCAATTTAATATAATCATATCCTTCGTCCTCCTCAGGATAAGCATGTGAGTCCAAAAAGTACAACGTAAAGTCATGCGTTCTATTAGGCACATGTCAATTTTGATGTTAGAAAAAGATACCAAAACCAAGCTATCTTACGCTGCTTTTGTTTTGTTTGAAAACACTTTTAAAATAAAATTGCCAACACCGGGAGTATCCAAAGGTCCTCTTTCTGTTAAAGAATAGGGCATTTTTCGCATGACTTCAAGTAATTCCTCGCGGCTTAAATCATTTTCATCATCGTGATTACCAAAGACAGCTGCCTTTATTGACTAAGTTAGCAACCCATGAAGCTTCTCTGTTTATATCTTACCCATGGAATATGTCTTTGGATAACGGGCTCTGCAAATTTAAACGTGGCTGCTCTTGCATCGCTGACACCTCCACCATTAATATTGTCCCCTGAAAAAATCACTAAATCGGGCTTCTCAAGGTCCAGCAACTTTTCAACATATTCAATTGTTGTCAAATCTCCTTTACATACCATCTATATCACTAAAACGGTGAATTGTCTATCCTTAAGTTTTTTTTTTTTTTTTTTTTTTACATCAACAGGAATATCACGGCATTTTCCTTCTTCATTAGAAAAGTGCAAGTCAGCTAACTGTAAAATCTTAAAATCTCCATTGTTATCAAAAGCCAAAGGTTCCATGTGGGGTAATTCTGTTAGAGCAGTTTTTAATCTACATGTATACGGCTCTCCTTCTTTATTACCTTTATGCCCTTTTTTGAAAAACAGAAAAGTGGGTTCTCCAAATCCTTCTTTACCATTATTTGAACTATTCAGATCAACACTGATTTTCGTCCACCCATATGGCGTGACAGCATATTTACCAAATTCCACAGCTAATTCTTGAACAGCGTCTCGTTGTACATCAGGATTAGAAGGCGTTGTTCTGTAATAAAGATATATTCTATCGCCTCGTAAAAACGAATTCAAATTAACATCCACTTTTGTATATCCTTGAGGAGCTGTTTGATCATTCATAATCACTACAACACTATTATCGTACGCATTAGCTCACTTTAAAGGAGAAAAAAAAAAAAAAAAAAAGGTTGGTGTATCTTTTACTCTGTTACTGGATCTTGATGTTTTTCCCGCTTATAGAATAAATAGACACTCATTCCAACGACAATCCCCTTATTCAAGTCCTTCTCCACCCTTTCCCAACCCTATCCCTCCGTACACATGAGTCAATATTATTATATATATATGTGTGTGTGTATATATCTATTTCTTACGTCAATATAACAATTGTTTGTAAAGCATTCCTTTGCGGTGATTGCAGTGACAGGATCTATCCTTTCATTGTTAATAGATAAACACTCACTTATATCTTTGTATTTTACCTTTAGGCCCATCTTGACTATAATACATAAACAAGTGATATCCACCTATATCTTGATTTAAATCCACGGGAATTCTTTTGTATTCTGTAGATACCAAAGGACTATATCCTTCTTTCACAATAATAGAAGTGATAGGGTTTTTAGATACAGACGTGTCTTTTGTGTAAAATAACCATAGGGAAGTAGCATCGTCATTATCTTTGCGTTGGTTTAAATCGACATTGAGCTTTGTCCATTTGGGTATACTGTGATTTGAACCTTGAACAAGTGTGATATCTGTAATGGGATCTTGCGAGGGATCTTCTTTGTAATGTAAATAAACAGCTAATGCGTTATCGACGCCTTTGTTTAAGTCGATGGGGATCTTTCGATAGCTTGGGTAGTTGGGACAAGCGTATTTATCGTCACAGGAAACGAGCTTTATGTCTGTTATATAGGCATGTGTAAAGGAAGCAAATAGTAGTAGTAAAAGAAATATAACAAACATGAATAAATTTGAAAGAAAAAAAAAAAAAAAAACTGAGGTGGAACGATAGCATAATTTTACACATATTTTGAAAAAAAATGAAAGATACAATCAATGGAGTTTGTATAAAGGGGGGGGGAGGTGCTTTACTTTTGATACATGACAGGTTTGATGTTTACAGCATAAACAAAGTTTTTGGTCCAACGATATCGTTTGTAATTAATTTATATGCTAACATTGTTCTTGAAACTATAACTTAGCCAACAAACTTATTTGAGCATTAAGCGCCTCGAAAAAATTGCAGAAGAGTTCTCAGTTAAAAAGCTTACGAAAGACAAAAAATAAGTCTGTAGACACTAAGCTATATACTTTTATCAAGCTGTTCTATTGTTTGATTATTTTGTAGTCTGAGTCTTCTTTTCAAATTCGATCTTACGTAAGTTTCTCTCGCACAACATAATACTATTCATAAAACAAATTGTCTTTCGTAAAGCGAGTATACGCAGTTATCTAGTGGATAAGATAAAATTTACCGCTAAATCGGTGTAAGACGGCGCCTTTAAATGTGTTTTTCGATTGATCAATCCTTTTTTCTCAATATAACCTATTATCAAGAGATTTCGTACAGTCTTCTTCTCGGGTACTATTGGCTTTCATAAAATAAGAGTAACCATAAAAGCTGTTCCTATTTATAAATAATAAAGAAAATGTTGTCAAAATATTGTTTAGTATGATTATTGTGAGAAATAGAGTTCATTGTCTCAAAGATAGTCAGATATACTAAGGAAGCATTTATTATTTATTCAACAGAAATCGGTGTGTAATAGACACAAAGTCCCAATTCCATAGGTTTGACTGTAATAAAGCCTGGATAGTTATTATTAAAGTGACTGTCGCACAACTGACGTATTCGTAAAAAAAAAAAAAACTAGGAACTCGCATTGTCTAGCTGCATTTTTTCTCTCTTAAAATACGATATAAATGAGTGAACAAGATGTATTAAAGTTCTGTGAAATCACAGGTGCGTGTCCAGAAGAAGCACGTAACTTTTTACAGGTACAACAATCAGAAGAACCATACAGATCTAAGAGCCCATTTAGTTAAACCTCCTGCCTTAAATAGATCGCAGACAACAACTTTGAGACTGCAGTAACATTGTATTTAGAGAACGGTGGTGGAGCAGTCAGTAGTCCATCAGAAACTAGGCATTCCACAAACGATGAGCATCTTGATCGACAATTACAAGACACGAATGTACGTGCACCTATCGCAGCAAAAACAGATATATTAGTAGGTGGTGAACCCTATTTCCATACAGCTATTTCACGGCCAAGAAGACAAAACGGTAAGAACAAAAAAAAAAAAAAAAAAAAAAAAAAAAAAAAAAAAAACTTCTATTTACCATAATTCGACTAAATGATAAAAACAGGTACAGTACGACCTTCAGTTTTTAATCAAGGCGATTCAACAACTGGATCATCTCCTGATTTTATGAGTCGATTACAAGCAGCGGGTGGTATAGTATCATTACTTTCTTCTTCAAAAAGCTTCTGTTATCTAAACATGTCTTTTAGCCTTACCAAGTCATCGATCGTCCACTGGATCGCCTTCCGATCCCGTTGAAAATGCTTTAAGTGCAAAAGCCAAAAGATTAGCGGATCTCTTTAGACCACCATTTGACATTATGTTTCGAGGTACATTTGAAGAAGTAAGCTCAAACCTCCCCCTCCCCATTTCTTACAAAATGATGTACTAAATTCTTTATTAGGCAAGAGAGGCGGCCAAAGAAAACGGTAAATGGCTTTTAATCAACATACAAGACCCAACTGAATTCGCGTGTCAGATTTTGAATCGAGACGTGTGGAGCGATAATTTTATTAAAGATATCATAAGAGAATCATTTATTTTCCTTCAGTACAACAACGAAAGCCCTGATGGCGTACGTTACAGCACATTTTATCAAGTCCATCATTATCCCCATGTAGGCATTATTGATGCTCTTACAGGAGAACGACTCAAGTTATGGGAAAAGCAAATGACATTAGCGGATTTCACAACAGAAGTGACTGAATTTCTGGAGCAGCAGCAACCATCTGAATTTTTAGAGTCAATAAGAGCAGCTAAGCGTGTTAAAACATCAAAGGTAAATAACAAGTAGGAAAGGCTTTTCGTAAATTAAAGGCTTTCGTCTGTAGAATATATCGGATATGTCAGAGGAGGAACAATTAAAAGCGGCTATTGCAGCATCATTGAATGGATCAAGTAGCGAGACGAGCAGTGCGGCCGTTGCAAATGTAGAAACAAAAGAGAGTACACCACCTGCTCAATCACCCTATAACCTCGAGGAATCAGACGAAGAGAGTAAGAAAGACGAAGAAGAAGAAGAAGCAGGATCTACTTTCGACGCTATAAAACCTGTAAAGAGAGACGAACCTACAGACATCGCCAACTCAACACGAATTCAGTTAAGGATGGGTGATGGAAGTAGAATAATCAGAAGATTTTTAAAGACTGATCCTGTGCGACATCTATTTGAATTTGTGAAAGCTGAGTTTCCAGATGCCAAAAATCAACCTTTTGAAGTAAATAAGTATTTTTGAAGTTTTCATACCTTGGATTTCTAACTCTATATATGTATAGTTGGTGTTTAATCGTACTCAGTTGATTGATGTAGTTGATCAAACAGTGTTAGAAGCGGGTCTGAGTAATGCGGCTGTAAATTGTGTATTTGTTTAAAAGAGATGCAATTATTCAAAATAAAGTTACGGTCATGGCTTCAAGATACCATCAATCCAACTAACAGCGCGATACAACATGTAAAAATACATTTTGATATTTTTGTATGGTCAGGAAATTATTTGGAGGGGGGCATTGTATTTAAGCAAATGACATGATAGTAATGAGGGGTTTTGTTGAAAACAAGCGGTTATTGAATAAATTTCTGTGTCGCGTTCCAAGAAAGAAAAAAAAGTTGACGCCACCTGGGAAAAAAAAAACAAATCTATGATCCATTAGAGGGGATACAAGGTGCGGGGGGGGATTATGTGGCATTTCTACCTTAATAAATTGAATTTGGTTACGATATACACATTTATATACCAGCTTTTAAAAGCGTCTGGAATACATATACATTCAGCAGCCAAAATGTAACTTTGGGGGAAAGATAAATTCTTGATATGCGTATAAAGATATCCAGGTGACTAGTGCACCGTACTTTTGAAAACATAAAGCTGAGAAACCCAAAAAATGTTTAACTAGTCGCTCAATAACATTTTTAGCGACACTAATTAACCTTAATTGACCTATAGATAATATACATGACCAGATAAATCATCTTGTGTTTCGTCCATAGTCAAATATTTAGCAAATGGAGCAATGAGACGGCGATTATACATAATTATTCTGTATTACTTTCCTAAATCAACTGAAAATCCTTTATATATAATTCAGCAATTCGGTAATATAATCGTCACGGAAAGGGTTACTACTGGGTTTTTCACTTTTTTTATACATATCAATGGATTTAGAGTTTGTGACCTCCAGAAAAATTTCTGTGCCTTCACAAAATTTTTGACAGAGGAATTAAAGGTGACACGCTTATTAAGTGGAAGCGTGGTATTATAGATATCTGGGCCATTTTATATTGAGCCACACAGCCCACAATGTTGGTTGCACGCAATCTAAATGGGGCTGTGCTGAAAACGGTAAGATTGTTCCAATAAGTGTCAAGTTACACTGTCCCTGAACAAAGCGAATAAATTTATCAAGCTGAAAGCACATAAAAAATTCCTCAATCTAATCTTTTTTTTTTTTTTTTCTCTTTTGTTTCTAAAAAACAAAGACAAAAACATGGCATCAAAACTTCCACCTGAAGTACTTCGAGAGATATGTAGCTTTTTATCAGTGTCTGATTTACATACTTGTCTTTTGGTTTCCCACACTTGGTTTAATTCTGTCGCTTATTCTTATTATCATACTATTCGAATCAAAGACTCCAAAAATCGGCTGGTTGAATTTAGAGACTACATTGTTAATTCAACTCTTCCAGTATGTAATTTTATCAGACATATACAAATAGAAAATGATCCAACAGTTAAGCACACCGCCATAACCAAACAAGCATTTCAAGATATTTTATCTCTGTGCTCCAATTTAAGAGAACTAACTATGACCAGAAACTCTATTTACTGGCAACACCTTTACGAATTCTCTATTGACTTTAAGCCGTTTCGACTCGCCTCATTGGGCAGAAAAGGCTACGTTGATGAAGAATACTACTACAAGGCTTCCCACAAGTTTTGCAAGACTATAACCGATTTAGAAATTCACCGTTCATGTGATGGCTCCATTTATCAGACCTACAGCAATCTTTTTACCTATCTATCAAATTTCAAACAGTTGAAGCGTCTTTCCATTACAAGCGGCAGTCGAAAATACATCATCCACCTAGACCAGCTATTAAAGACATGTAAAGGCTTGGAATCACTCAGTTACCAAATCGATCACCCGTTTGCCCAATTTGAACTTGATAAAGCAGTCTATCCCTCAATGCATTCATTGGACATTTTCCTAGCTAATTTTTCTGTCGCCTCCCTGCAGCATATCGTAAATCGTTTTATTAATCTTAAAAGGTTTACTTTGCGCATCAATCAAAACGAACAAAACCCAGACATCGCACACTTTTTTAAAAAGCAATTTATACCTTTCCTTCAGCTCTTGGAATACAGCAATATCCAATTTCAAATCAATGGTAGATCGACACTTGAAGATATGGTGTGCTATATGAAAAACAATTCATACACAACCAATGCACATTTTCATGTACATGACGGACGTGCAGAGCGCACTCAAATTAGCCTTTTGCGTGAAAAGAAGTCATTGGATATGGATGTTACATTTGTAAGGGATATTGCGACAGATCAATTGGATACTTTACCATACTCAGCGTACTTGCAAACATTTGGGTCGGCCATTGAAAAACTGTGTATCACATTCACAACCCAAATAAAGTATCACCAGGTAGCCAATGTGAGCAGCATTCTCAGCGTGTGTCCTCAAATAAAACAGCTTTCAATCAATTTAGAGCAACCCCCTATGGCTTATTTGACAAGCAACAATTCTACTCAGCCTCGCTATCCAACTGCTCAACTTCCAACGACTAAAGGAAAATTTGGATTACTTTTAGAACGCTTCTCCTTGAATTTTATGACGATTACTTGTGCATTTCTCCAAGCACTCGCTCGTGATTACCCGCTTTTGAAAGAGCTCAGCCTTGTTAATTGTTTATCCGATTCCGAATTCAACCACCACAGTTTCGATTTAACAGGACTGAAGCTTAACACATTCGTCTTTGATATCATTGCTTATCGTCGCATGAATAGAGATTGGAGTGTTTGTGTTGCTGTAGAGTTTGATCCTCAAAGATGTCATTATTACTTGGCTTTACCTTGTCATTCTTCACAGAATCTATTTTCACACATATCTGAAAGTGAACTTTGCGCTATGGATCAAGAAAAGATGCACATGATCAAGTTGAAAGTCAATGATACATTGAAAACCTTGGTTTTACAAGCTGGGCAAGCTCAATCGTTTTCTAGAGTAATTCAGTTTTGATCATTTTTGAATATAACAGTATTATACCCCCCCTCCCTTTTTTTTTTGCATAATAAACAAGTTGTTGTTGCAGCATAACAAGAACTATGTCTTTTATTTAGTTTAATGAGTCAGTTGTTCTGGATGAGTATAAACATTGTTTATCAAGAGTTACAAGACGTGCTCAGTAAAAGACAAACCAAATATCAAAATAGAACAAAGAAACATATTAAATTCAAAGTGACATCTTGAGCTTGTTTTAGCGATAGAAATTATTACTCGACCTTATTACAAGAAAGTCTAAAAAAGATAGATAACTAGAAAGCATTACGGGTAGAAAACTAACAAACACTGTCTATAAATAGTGATTGGATGCTTAAGTGGTTTCGCTTCCATCGAACTTTCTTGTAGAGCTGACATTTAAGTAAATTCTATAATACATACATTCTATTTGTTTTAGCAACTTACTTGTGCGTTTAGACATAACTAGAAAGAGAATATCATGAAGCAGTACTATGGCAGCGAGCAGAAGAGACAAAAGTTCTAAACAAAATAATAGCCAGAAAAGCTCATCTAATGAGTTTATGGTGTTTAGTCTAACTAAAGAATTACAACCGTTTACATTGCCTTTGGATTTTATACTGGTTTGACTATAGACCTAGACTAAAAAGTAGTGGTTATGTATACTTTTTCACTCGTCTAGTTAGAATCACACCCTTTATACCCTTCAATAATGAGACCGTCGTGGTCAGGTCCGAGCATAGTATTTTGTAGTTTTTTTTTTTCCAAGAGAGTTTAATTTTATTTTGACACGTAAGCTGTATAGAAATACTTTTTCCAAACTGTCGGAACAAATTCTTCTTTTTTGTTTATAACACTCTCGATCCATGAATCAACGCTCGTTAACTTGCATAACTTGCTGTTTTTTATAAATAGTATGGTAAACATGTGTTTCTTTCAATGTTGAATGTTAAAGGAGAAGATAACGACAATGCAGAAGATTTGTTTTCTTTTATATTTTAAATTTCAGACCACTGAGCAGCAGCGGCTAATTGCTCGATAACGTTTTTTTTTTTTTTTTTTTCTTGGATAAAAGACATAAAAGAAGGGCTTTTGCTCGGCTTTGAATTAATTTTTAGCTCTTGTTTGCCGCTTTCTGGTTAGCCTCTTGTTTGAAGGAGGGATCGACCAAATTTTATTTCCTTGGCAAAATTAACAGGCAAAGTTTCAAAATAATCAAAAAGGGGCGATTCAAAAATCTTTTACTGCAAGTCATTTCTTTGTTTACCTCCCCGCACATCTCTCTCTCTCTCTCTAAAGCTATATCGACTTGGGATTAAAAGTATCCTTGAACCAATCAAAGCCAAGGCTGAGCGGCCTTATATTGACTTTATTTTAAACATCTTTTCCCCCCTTCAAATACTTGGTTTCTTTGTTGTTTCTAAACAACTAAAACGTCAATTGAACTCCTCCCGTACAGTCAGTGCTTCCCATGTGTACACTTTGTGTCTTAAAATCGTAAACAAGAAAAACGGCGGAATTTGAACGCTTTTCCTCTTACTACTCTGGACTTGCCTTTTTTAAAAAAGAAAAGGAAAACACGGAGTTTATAACCTTGTTTCTCTAAATAATCATACATATATATAAAAGAACACAATTCAGCATTGTTTCTTTTTTTTTTTTTTTTTTTTTTTTTTTTTTTTTTAACCTTTTTATCTATGCACTGAATCTTGCTCATATATAATATCTGAGCTGATGCTGAAAATTCCAAAAGTAATAGTAACTATATGATGATGCTTCACCATTCTCACCAGCTTCGTTGTCCTTCAATAATTATGGCTGGGATTTAACAAAACTTTCATTCTCAAATGGAGCGCAATATACGTTTTAATAACAATAAGTACATCTTTTTCAACAAAACTTATTCGGCTCAAAAGCAGCTTGACATAAAATTTCAACCCAACGCTGTGTGTACATTGTAATAAACTTCTTGAAAATATACCTTGCCCTATACTAGAGTTAAACTCGCCATTGATAAAAAAAGTAATTGGTAAAAATAAAGTATGATCGTCTTCATTATAATTACGATAAATTCAGATATCTGCATGAATTGTATTGACTGCTTTCTTTACGAATGTAATATTAGAGCTCCACAATATGTTAATAATCAAATCCGTGCTCAAAAAAACACTATGTATTCACTGTGATGATGATCTGACTGCTTCTTCTCTTGGTATTTATTTCTCGTTTCCATTGATATCATACAGAGACACCAATAACGCAACAAAACAAAGATGCTTGTAACGGGTAATGGAAAAACTAGTTGGCTTTTTGTATTTGCCAATACTTCAAACACTGCCGATGCTTTCAATATGCTTCAACAAAAAAGCAATCATCCTAAAATAATAGTCAAAAAGATGACAAAGGGAAAAAAGTAACTAAAAGGCGTAGTTACGGAAAAGGTAGGATAATTAACTATTTGAAAAACGGCTCTGGAGATGATAAGGGTACTGAATAAGAGTTTCACCAAGATGGTTGGAAGGTTTGGGAACCTGGGTGTGGGCTAAAGAGTTCAGTTTGTGAAGTTATATTGCACAACTTTAATCAAAACTATTAGCAGAGATATATGTAAAGATATAATGTGTATGTATTATAGGAACTACAAACTTTGAAAAAACCTTTGATGAGGAGCAAAATCATGACTATTTCCTTTTTTTTTTTTTTGTCAACTTTGCAATAATTGTCGCCTTTGAACTAGTAGGCTTTGTATAAGTAAATGTGATATAATATTTTGAAAGAATTTCTCACTTATATGTACACTGTTGGCACACAGCATTACGAAAGTTTATTTTTGCACAAAGTTATCAACAGAATGTCTTACTGTAGAATCTAGATATAGTTATACTGCTTTTACCAATGACTCGATGGACAGGTTAAATATAAGCGAGAAATGGTCGAGATTTTTTAAATTTGACAGAGCACATAGGGCTATGGTCTCAAGTAAGAAAAGGAGTTATGCATAGGACCTTAATACTGATAGTCAGACCCTTAAATAGAACAAAATTTATCGTTTCTTTATATAACTAGTGACTCAAATAAACAATACTCGTCGATAATTGGAGGGACAACTCCTGGCAATACCCTCCTCTCTTGGTACATATGTAAATGGTAACGCGAAAGAGAACAGCGTGGATCTGGTATCAACATAACTACATTTATTCTTTACATATATTCTTTCAAGTCAAAGTCTCACTTTACAACCAGAATCGCCTTCTTTTTTTTTTTTTTTTT
>JNEK01001139.1:0-30760 GCA_000697295.1 Mucor indicus B7402 | reverse complement strand
GAAATGACATGGCGAGATTTCAGATGACAAAAAATGAACTTTACGGGAGATCGAACTTTTTGGAAACTCTCATTTGAGTAAATCTGATGTGCTGAAATGACTTAGAAAAATTTCAATTGACAATCTGTTGTTTTTTTAACGATTTCGATTTTTTGGTCAGGTCAAAAGCTAAATTTTGGCCGTTTTTTTTTTTAGGTTCAGATGCTATTCAAAAACGCTCATTTTGAAAATATTTAGGGGCGACGGATTTTCATCAAAAGCTCATTTTTGAAAGTGCAAAATATCCGCTGAAAATTTTTTATTTTTACGAGAGAACGTCGGGGCGACGGTTTCCCAAAAAGGCAAGTCTTGGGGCGACGTTTAATGCCTCTCTTTTTGAAAGTGCAAAATATCCGCTGAAAATTTTTTATTTTTACGAGAGAACGTCGGGGCGACGGTTTCCCAAAAAGGCAAGTCTTGGGGCGACGTTTAATGCCTCTCTTTTTGAAAGTGCAAAATATCCGCTGAAAATTTTTTATTTTTACGAGAGAACGTCGGGGCGACGGTTTCCCAAAAAGGCAAGTCTTGGGGCGACGTTTAATGCCTCTCTTTTTGAAAGTGCAAAATATCCGCTGAAAATTTTTTATTTTTACGAGAGAACGTCGGGGCGACGGTTTCCCAAAAAGGCAAGTCTTGGGGCGACGTTTAATGCCTCTCATATTTTTATTTTTACGAGGGGCTCCTCAAAAAGGCAACGTTGTGTAGACAAGAAGATTTCCAAGGCTCAATCGCATAGTAATTGCTTCAATTGTAAAGTAAAGAGAAAAATATTATTTGTTGCTGTTAATTGATCCTTTCTGTATATTCTTCAGACTGTCATAAGGTTTAAATATCTTTTCTTTTGCTTTTTTCCTTTATCAAAGACGAGTTCTATTGTTTTTAACTCTAACATTATCAGCTGTTTTCATACTGTAAAACTTCTACTTCTCTTGAGTGAACTTATGTCTAAGTAATACAGTTGAAAGAAAGTGAGGAAAAAAGTAGAATTTAAATCTATAAGCGCTCACTGTTGTCAGTATAGGACTTTTTATAAATATGCTAAACAGGTTCTTATATAAAAAGAAATAACAAGGTTACAACATGCTTTATTTTATCATGATGTCTAGGCGTAAAATTGACAATGTTCCTAATTTTTCTGCCAAAAAAGAAAAGACTATGTTCATGGCTGGGGGGGGGTTTCTTTTGTCCATACAATATTGCTTAAGATCTAAAGTAACCGATTGAAACTCACAAAAGATGTCCAAGTAAGAGTGGTAAATGGGCAGTACATTTTGAAGGTAATTGCTTTTGGGATCTGCTGCTGTTGTCTGGATGATGACAGCAATTGGATTTCCTGAAAAGAAGAATTGTTTTGCTGCAGAAGTGTTTTTACCCCTGCTTTTTATTAAGGTTCTTTGTCAAATTTATTATTGCTCGTGCTTTTTTGGCCCTTGCGGTTCGTTATTTTTTAGTTTGATTGTCTGAACACACAGATCTTCGGTGTACATGTGCCTTCGTTAGCCAATAATATGTAAGGGTTTCTGTTGAAAGTCCACTGACCAGCCAAAAACATCATGTCTTTAGTGGGAGAGAAATTTTTTTAGACGTTTTTTTTTTTCTGGTATCTTTTTTTTTGTTTTTTTTTTTTTTTTTTTTTTTTTTGTAAAAGAGTCGTTAAAGATGCGAACACTGGTATTCCTTTGCGTTCTTATTTTATTAGTATCAAGTATAAATTGTTTAACATCTGAGGTAAAAAGAAACCACATAAATTTTTTTGAAGCAACAGCCTACTTAACTTATAAAATTTAGGAACACAACAATATCGTATCTTCTTCAACATCCAACACAGACCCTTCATCAATTTTGGCCCTCGTTATATTCCTTGTACTAAGTTTGCTCTTGTTTTAGTGCCTATACCCTCTCTCACTACTATTTACTGTAAATAATAATAATAATAATAATAATAATAATAACGTTAGTAAATCAAAAAAGTGCCCTTTTTGTATCACAATCAAATCAAACAAAAAATAAACAAGAACTTTGCAAATCTTTCCGGTCCGAGCTAATTTTTTATCATGTATTTGTTTCTTGAAACATATAGTTACTTTAGTTCGAACACATAGGAACATTTTTTATTTTAAATATGTTTCTGATAACTCATCGGTTTAGGTTCACACTCGGTTAGATCAAACTGTAACGCGGCCGAAGCCCAAAAAGAATTTGCTTGAACACCGTTAACTCAAGAAAAAGAGGCAATTCATATTAGTAGATATCTAATTAGAGCCACAACACAGAGTGAAAGCATATATGCCTAGTAAACAAAGAAAAAAAAAAAAAAAAAAAAAAAAAGACAGCTAGCAAGATTTAGCAAAATTTATCCTGTCTTATTTAATTTCAGAATACATATTTAAGTACATTCTTTTTTCGAGAGGTTTAACTAAATATCAATTGCAAAACTTTAAAGTTGACAGCCAATATTTTATATATACAAAAAGGCATCCATTTACCATGTGTAATCTTTATTTTCAGAAAAAATAGCAACAGGCTCACCTAATTCTGATGCCATGCCAGGCTTAATCAAGCGGCTTGTAAATATAACGCGTTCTTCACGGTCTTGTTTCATAAACTGAGACGGCTGGCTGCATAAGCTAAAATAGTTGGGTGGTGAGATAGCTGGCGGTGTATTTAGGTTGGCTGTAGTAGGTGCCCATAACTCCTGGAATTCGGCTGGGTTAGTTGGCTCGTCTAGGTTTGGGTCAAAGAAGAAAGGCGCTTCTTTGCATTGCGTGTATGAGCGAATAGATGTCAGATCGGGTATATGTAGTAGATGGTGATTAGGAAGATTCGTTATTCCAATAGGCACAATGAAATCTACGCTAACTGAAGAGGGCTTCAGTAAACCGCCTTGATGGTTAACGAACTGAATGTTGAATAAAAGTTCATAGTAGACACGAATGTGACGAGACTGAAACGAAGGTGACACAAGCCGTGTTGGTATGTGGAAATTAACAGGTATTTTAACTGAGCCATTGTTGCCAGGAACTGAGGACATACCACCAATGATCTTCTTTCTCTTATTTTTTCTTGCGACCCCTCTTTGTAGTTGTAGCTGACCTGATGCACATTTAAATAAACTGAATGTAACTTCTGACACAACCAAATCTTCTGGTATACTCTCAATCTGTAGTTCCATATCCAATTTCTCATCTATTATAGCAACAAATATTACTTACGCTGTTTCATATGTACTAGATAGATTTCAAAAGTGAATGGACTAACCTGGGCAAAATGCAAACCGAGGCAGTGTTGCTTTGACATTTGCAATGGACAACTTTTTATCCGAGCTAATGAGCGTTTGATTGAAAAACCACTCTTTATCAGCCGGTGCACAAAAGATAGGTCGATAAGGCAAGGTACACTCTTTTGATCGAATACCAGGGCTATGACAAGGTCCATCTACATGAGCTGACCAAATATAACTAATTGAAAATCCAGCAGGGTCTGCTGTAGATGGAGGGAAATTCACGTTTGGAAACTATTCAAGAAGAGTAAGGACCCCTCCCCCTTCATTATGCACGCTTACAACAAACCTTTAAAGCAAATGGATATTCGTATTCTCCTACTCCAATTTCCTCCCATGGACTAATCGAGAAATCTAGGAAACCAAAGGTCATTCATTTTAGAGTTACTCGATTTTTCAGCATTCTTACCGCTTGTTTCCACTCCCCAGACTTTTGTATTCACTTCAAAATAGGTCGTTGTCACCTGGTCTATTCTTTCTATCTTGGACTCTAGTCCAATTTCTTTAACTTTTGCAGTTGCTATTTCCTCTGCTCTGAACTTTAAATCAAAATATAATAATAAGCCCACTTGTTATCAGCATGTTTACATGTGTTTATACCTTAATTCTAATTTGACTTGCAAGTAGGGGCTTTGAAACAGATAGTTTAACACTACCTCTAATGATACGGTTGGGCCTGATAATCAACAGTTGACCACCTTCAAAATGAACAGTAACTGTATTTGGAGCTATTTGACTTTCAGTAGGAGAAGGTGATCTTGGGGACGAAGACGACCTGCTGCGAGAAGGATTAGTGACAATATCTGTAATCGTCTGTGATAGTCTTCTAGTACTACTGGTCATGGGAGATGCAGATAGCAAGTTCGCGTTATCATGAGCGTATCTCAATGTTATTGCATCTATTTGATTAGCAATCATAACAAAAGAAAAATGTTGAATAATAATAATATAAAAAAGAAAAATTAATGCAGCCAGGAAATCTGTAGATATTATAGAGTGGGACAAAGGATTTTCTCAAAGTGGTAGCAATTACGTACATGACTTTTCTCAAGAGAAATGGGTGACTTTTTTCAGTAATGCAAAACTTAATTTCCTTCTTCCGCGTCTATTCCATTCTGTGATACTTTAGAGACAAAACAAACAATCAACTAGATAAGCAATAATACATGCTCTTATGTATAAATGCTCACGAAGAAGAAAGTAGTGTATTGTTCTTATCACAGCCTTATATTGATGACTAAAAAGTTTTGGTGATATTTTAAAAATTAAAAATATATCTATTTAGTATGAAAGTATCTCAGCGGTAGTATATGGTTTTATTGATCTTGTTGGTTTGATTATTATGGCCGTGAATATTAAGAGTTATACAACTTCTCTGTGCACATTCTTTTCTTACCGAATTGTCATATAATATCAGTCTTCTGAATAATACTATATTAGAGTCTTCTCAAATATAGTTGTAAATCGATATTACTAATAGTTTTTCTTGGGCATCTTTACTGACGTGATCTGTATTTTAAAAGAGGTTTCACTTGACCCCCTTTCTTCCACTTCTTCGATGTGTCTGATGAGCTTTGTAGTTTTCCTTGTTTTCTATTGCTGTTCTATAGTTGTTACTTCTATATATATATAATAAAACAGCATTGATGCCGTTGACATGTCTTTAATAGCAAACTGTAAATCATTTATACACGTGTCTTTCTCCTGTGATAAAATGAGTAGAATGATTCGGTCTGCAATACAACGACTATACTAGAATGCTTTTACATAACTAGTATAATAAACTCTCTGTTTAGTAAATACTACTAGTATTCTATCATGCTTCAAGGAGACATGTTTATTGTTTTCTTCTTTGTATAATCGTTTCAAGCAGTAGTAATTTGAAATATAAAGTGAAATTCTAATATTTAAAGTGATAAACGCATATTCTTGTAACAAAGTGTATTTTTTGCTGGTTTATTAAAAACAACTAGTGTTTTGTTTCTAGGCAGTTTGTATTTAAAAGAGAAGATTATCATGTTTTAAAAGAAAAACGCACGCAAGTCTATAAAAATAGGTGGTTTAGAATGAAAGGTGACATTTGGCACTGATATCATATTGTTCTTATTTTTCACGAGCCATTATAAACCATGAATGTGCATTGACAAGTAAAGTTGTGTAAAGTAATAAGATAGAGCAATTATTAGCTACTTGAACATTATTCAAGTTCGTGTGGTTTTCTTTAGGCAGTGTATGCCGTTGTCAAAGTGATTATACAAAGTCAGCATTTTTTTTTTTTTTTTTTTTTTTTTTTTTTTTTTTTTTTTTTTTTTTAGTCTTTGTTAGATTATTGTGTTTGCACCTTCTATTTTAATGTTTTCTCCAAGAACATCATTGTCCCAAAAATAACCTTCCTAATTCTCCTTCCCATGTTCAAATATCCCATTATACACACACACACACTTTTTTAATGTAAGACAAAATAATATACAAAGGAGAGTTTAATAAAAGAAGAAAGGTCCGATGTTATTGCAAAATGTATTTTTAGGTATTCTAGTGTTATGAAGTAATTCAAAGGAGACTCTGGTTTGATTTAGACCCTACACACATGGTATTTCATAAAAGATAATAAAAGTGTTTCAATTCCCAGCGATAACACAACATATTGGTTGATCGGGTCATAGTTCTTTTTTTTTTTTTTTTTTTTTTTTTTTTTATGCCATATACACATCATCCCGCGAACGAGTTCGTACTTCACAACACCTGTTTAACAAGCTTTTCTTAGTAGCAGTAAATATAGAAGAAAGCAACAAGCGATACGAATGTATGAAAAAAAAAAAAGAGAAGAGCACATTCTAAATTGACTTTTTTATTCAAGCATTCACCCCAAAAAGTTCGCTAAGCAGGTGATGGTTATACTTTTGTGGTATAAGTTTTTTTTTTTTTTTTTTTGTGAAAACAGATCTTCGAATTTTTGGGATGCAGCTTTATTTTAACATGTCATTCTAACTTTAAAAGCATTTTGCAGAAATTTTACAAAGCATATGGAGAGAGGACAATAAATACAGCAACTAGATGTTAAAGCTTTAAAAAATTGAATGCTTTGTAGTGTTATGTTTTATAGAGATCGCTTTCACAATAATGTTAACAAAAGGAAAAGAAGTACACAAACCTTTTTTTTTTTTTTTGTATGTGCACCACGTTTCACGAAAGCAGTAAAGTCCATCAATATAGTTTTGTGGAAGCAGTTTTTTTTTTTTTTTTTTTTATATTTAAATACAATGTATAACGTGCTTCTTTTTTAATTTATTTCTTTTTCGTTTTTCTTACTTTACTTTCCTTTTCATACTTCTTCTTTCCTTTCATCAATCATGTTTCGTTCTCGCAAATCCTCTTCGTACAAAACTGAAATAACGTCTTCTTTATCCTCTGGCAATGCCTCTATTAAGAGACCAGCAGCTATATCCACAACAGAAGAATACCAAACTAATTTTAATGATAAAGTTGAATCACCCCACTCATATCACGAAGATATTGACGAAAATGAAATTATCGACTTGCAAGCAACACCACAAGTACAGCAAGAATTGACAATTGAGTCCATGTCTGCTGTAATTGCAGCTGCTGTTCAAATGTCCGCCACTGGTGGTGCACCCTCGTCTCTTTCAATCGGAAGTGCATCTATCTTACAACCCCTTTCAAAGACTGAAAATAAAAAAGAAACCACCGGAAAACGTAGATTTTCAGTACGTCTCTTTTCAAACTCTTGGAAGAAGTCGAAACCAGCTACATCTCCCTCTACACCTACTACACCTAGTCTTGAACCTTCCTCACCTTTTGATACAACGAGCTTGATTGATGATGATAATTCCTCACAAGGCTCTCCTCGTAGCTCATCTCTTTCGGGTACTAGTCCCATGAAGTTCGACGATGGTCGTGATGAACTCGCCTATCGTGGTATTCAAATTAAAGAAATCAAAACTACTTTGAAAACTTTAGTCATTTCAGATGAAGAGCGTTTTCCAATGCCTCAAATCAAGCTTGAGAGACCTGGTTTCGCCCGTATCAACTACTAATCATCATAATAATATCACTAAAACATACCCTTATTTAAACGAAAAAAAAAAAAAAAAAAAAAACCTCTTATTATGTATTATATAACTTCCTTCAGCTACTTTTTTTTTTTTTTTTTAATCGTTTTCTCCTCTCTCATTCTTGAGTATACATATTTTACTTCAAAAAACCACAAAAAAATAAATGAACATTTGTATCTTCTTTAATACATATTTATCCATTTGTGTGACTTATGAAATCTACATATGCTGTTTAACTAGAGCTTTTTAATCACGCACGTTTTTTTTTTTTTTTTTTTTTTTTTTTAAGCAACAAAAAAAAAACAGACTTTTAATGGTATCATTAAGAGACATTGTAAAATCAATAACACAGTCTGTTCGTAATGCTACACCAGATTCAGAAGGCCAAGCAGCTCTAGACGTTATTGAACAATTTATTGACGAACAGACGAGTGCTAATATTGGCGATTCTTCCACTACTATCAACATAAGTGACATTGCAGCAGTAGATAAACTCTCACAAGAAGTGCTTCATTTATACGAGACAACTATTGGTACCGATGAAGCAACAACTGTCATTTCTTATAGATCCGAAGTACGTCGGATCCATGCTCAGCATTACATCTTACTTCGTTCTTTAAGAGCCCTTTTACCCATTATACGACCTGTTAGACTATTTGAAGAATGGTGGCCACATTTAAAACCTATACTCACTTCACCATCCTACACCATACTCATTAAAAAAGAGACGCGCTTAATAATCTCGGATGCCCTGATTTTAGAACAGGAATTACTTCGAATACATGAGATTCAAGATTGTATGTATTTTCATAGAATTGTAAACACTTATTTGGAATGGGCAGAAGGTGTTTATCAAAGACAGGAAGCAGAGAGAGACGAAACGACTATACAACACCAGGCTTTGTTAGATCTCGAACAAGATGAATGGTCAAAGAATTTAACCATGATCTTATTGTCAGTAGGCGCATTAGAAACAAAGGTAATAAAGGCCTCTTTTGATCGGGAACATGATTTAACAAAAAGCACTTTCTATGTAGCAATTCTTTCTTCTTTTAGACAGATACTTTTTGTCAAGTAAACATCGTTTGCAAATAGTTTACTTGCTAAGTGAATTTGTCAGAAGAAGGGTAAATACCATCATACTGCTATGAGCAACACTAACACATGTCATAGAGGACACATTTGCATGAAATTCTCGACACGCCATTATTTCATTCTATGCTAAAGTCTTTGATGGTAAACTTATGTGTTGGTTTTGCGGTGGTGGTTTGCTAATGCTTTATTATACTTTAGTATGACAACTCCACGACTCTTATTGCTATTTCTGTTACAAATTTGATCATGCTATTGCCTCGTATGTGTACATCACTACCGCAATTTTTGCCACAGTTATTCTATATTTTCGCAAGAGCTATTTGTTGGGATCAATTGCGAGATTTAAGGAAGAAGCAAAGCTCGGAAGCTTTCCAGTACACTACACAGAATCGAACAGCAGGAGATGGTTGGGACTGTGTTGGTAAATTCAATAGTCATTATGCAAAAAAAAAAAAAAATTAATCATAGAAAATAGATTATACCTTTTCAAAACTATCAGCACCCCCTTCGAATCCTCAAACAGGTGCCTTTTTCACGTCTTTATATGGCTTATATCCTTGTAATTTCTTGAAATTTCTTTACAAGCCTTATGCATATTTTAAAGAAAACGAGTTTATATTACCTGAAGAATTTGACGAGGAAACCTTTAAAGCAAGAACGATTGTATGTAGAAGACGCGCTTACTATTTTTCTTAATTTAATTTTAATATAATTTTTTTAAATAATAGCCCCAGGTCACTCGTCATATGTTACATCCAAATTTAGTCCAAATGGACGCTCAAACTGAATTAACGGATAAAACTCGCTGGATGAAGATGGAGCCACCTGATGTTATTGCACAAATCATGAGTTTAGATTTAACAAACGCTGCTTCCCGAGTTGCATTCACTACAAGCGATGAGCAAGATGATAAACCGTTGGACTTACTGGATAAAAGTTTATGGTATGAAGCCAAAGAGGAAAATGAAGAGTTTAAACAAACAACCAAACCACCTAGTAAACCAACTGTTGATGTTAAAAAAGAACATGTCGATGCTGATAGACCATACATGATCACTAATATCATGATGCTGCATAAAGCACTTAAAAGTGGGACAGAAGTTTTGGTGGGTGACGACGTATGGGATGCTGGAACAGAACCCACATTCTCTAGCACAAACAATGAAAACATCACCACACCTTCAACTGCAGATCAACCAATCAATGTGGAGAACATGTCATCAGAGACGAAACTTCTTTTAGCTGCTCTGAAAAGAGAAGTCCTGTTGCTTCGAAATGAATTAAATTTTGAACTGTTTTTGAAACAACAACATCTTCAACATATTGGCCGCCTTCATCGCGAACATGTGTTAGATACATCTGTGGAAGCTGAAAGACAACAATTGGTAACCAAACGACAAATCGTCACTTGATTTTTACTTTTTGAAAAGCTAAGCGATTTTAATTTTAGTACAATACAACGCGTATGTTGAAAACTCAATTAAATCAAACGACTTCTGCACTGGAAAAATTGAAAGCAGAAACTGCCTTGACCAAGCAAAAACATATAAAGTGGGAAGATGAGCAATCGGGTAAATTGAGAAATTATCGTGAAGCCAGAAAAGAGTGGCAAAACCAGATGGCAAGGGCAGAGCATCAAATTAAGGACTATGAAGCACAACTCGATCAACAACGCGTGCAACTGGATACGGCTCGTGAACGCATTTTTGAATTAGAAAATGAATTGCAAACGCTTGAACCTTCGCTGAAACAAATTACAGAAAACGAACATCGTGTGAAGCAGCTTACTCAACAAATGCTTCTTTGGGAAGAAGATACTTCTTACATGGAAGAACAAAAGAGGTATATCAAAGGGCTATTATCTCAGTGGTGGAGTATGGAAGAATTAGTAGCAAGTCTTCAAGCAGAAAACCGACGTCTACAAGAAGAGCAAATGTAACCCAATCTCTTTGAAAAAGTAAAGTGTTATCTAAACTCTTTTTTTTTTTTTTTTATTAGACAAAAAGAAGAAACTTTAGAAAAACTGCAAGTTCAAATCACGGAATACAAGTCAAGATTTGAAAGCTTCAATAGAACGTTCAACACAGAGAAAAGCTCTGAAAAGACAGAAGTGTTACAGAGTACTTTAAACGAGTTAAAGGCTAAACTTGAACAACTGGAGGTTTGTTTAGACACTTATTAACCAACAAACCAAACTAATAACTTTGCTTTTTTTTTTTTTTTTTTTTTTTTTTTTTTTTTTTTTTTTTAGATTGAAAAATTGGAATGGAGCGTGCAGTTGGAAGCTTTAAAGTATTCATCTGAAAATCAGGGCACTTCTTTACCACCATCAGATATACTATAAATTATGATATACACACATTTTTTTTTTAAAAAAAAAAAATACCCTCCTCCCTTACACTAGTAGAGCTGTAACTATGTTTATCTAATAAAAAACAATATTGCAAAAGATTTATTATGTGTTATTTCAAGGTTCTATCAAATCAGCTGCTGATGTAGTAGGTGGATATTATCTCATAAATCTTTATCTGCGCCCAATGATAGTACAATAGCTAACTCAATTAAAAAGAGAATTACAATTTATTTAAGCAAACAAAAAGAAAAGATACTAGTAATAGTACATGTTGATACATCATATATATATATATATAAGTCTATTGCTTTTCAAAAGCTTCAGCTTCAGCTTCAGCCACGACTTCAAAGTCAGTGGCATAATCATTACCAAAGTCAACCACTTTCTTCATTCTGAATTCTTCATCCATGGTATCATAATGTCTAAACAAGTAGTAGTAAAGGACACCAAACACGAAAGCACCACAAGCAACACCGGTATAGACCCAAACCATGTTGGGGTCGTGAGCAGAAGGTGAAATGGCAAGAGAGATCAAGGCAGCAACACAGTTAGGCCACAAAGACAAGGCGGAGACAAGAGACTTCATTGACTTGGGGGCGTGAGTGTAAGCGTATTCCATAGAGGTAATGGAGGCAAAGATTTCAGAGAAGGCAATAAGGAAATAACAAGGAATTTGTAAAAAGACAGAGACGTTTGAAGTCTTACCACCGGATGAAATAAATAAAGGATCGATGTAAATGTAATGTTGAACAACGGCAGCATAGACCATGGCAAGGGCACCAATAAAGAAACCAACAGTGATACGTAATTGAGAGGCAAAGTTGATCTTGTATTTACGCAATAAGGGATATAAAATTCTGTCAGTGATTGGGATAAAAATGATGAGAGCAATGGGATCAAAGTTGTTCATGATATCGTTAGGTAAGCCTTCAGGACGAGACATAAAACCAGCTTGAGACAACAAGTTGTTGGAGAGTTGGTTATAACAGACCCAGTAGATGGAAAGAGGAACGAAAATCTTACAGGCCATGATAGCTTGTTTGAGTTCATCAACAAAGGAGTCTTCCCAAGTAGCAGCTTGATATTCCTCATTAGCCCAAGGTGCGACGGCAGGAAGGTCAGATTCTCTCTTTGCGAAATCCAAGACATCTGTACAGGCTTTACGAGCTTCCTTGTTCTCGGGTTTTTTAGCTTGGCGGCGAGCAAATTTGATTAATCGCCAGGCTCTAAGTATCACGGAATCAGTAGGACCAGGCTTATAGTATAATTTAGTACCGCCAACAAAGACAGCAATGGCAATAGCAAACATACATGTAGGTAATAAGAAAGCAGCATAGAAGCCAACATGTAATTCCAAGAGAGGACAGATCACACCGCCCAAAAGAGAACCTACATTGATAGCCCAGTAGAACCTATATATGGTAAAAGAAAAAGAGATTATCAAAATGAGACGGAGTTGCTAGTTTGAATTGTATTATATATGTACCAATTATATAAGTGCTGGATACTGAGATCATAATCGACCACCACACGTTCACCTGATTTAAGTACTTTTGTGTAGTTATCTGTCACTCTATATTGATCAGCACAAAGAGGAGACACAATACCTTTAATACCACCAGTACCAACTATATACTAGTCAATAACGTTTTTTTTTTTTTTTTCAGACGGCACCTGAAAAAAGTACCGCGATAAAGTTTCTAACTTACAGCCGATGACAACTAATGATACAACGTAACCAGGGAAACCAGCCCCGTTCTCAAGGGCAGAAGGAATAGCAGTACAAGTAAGAATTAACCAACCAATCATATAAATAGTAGAAAAAATGATAATTGTCCAGTAACGACCAATGTATTGATCGGCAACAACAGCACCTAACATTGGGGTAAAGTAACAAAAGAAAGTAAAGAAATTTTGTAAAGCAGTAGCTGTAGATTGACCACGATTTAATTCACCAGCAGGGTCATCCATGGGTCCATTCTAAATAAAAAAAAAAAAAGTCAACTATCCTGCTATATTATGGTTCGCTTTTCTTTATATTTTACTTGAACATAATTTTGGAATGGAGTTGAGCCACCATAGTAAGCAAATCTATTATAATAATGTGATACATTCGTGAGAAATTGAAGTTACTCCATATGGAAAATATGTCAAAAAAAATCGGCTATATATTTTACCTTTCACTATAAATTTTTTTAAAGGTAAATATTTTATGGAATCAAATCAATATAAAATAACATACCAGAATTCGTTGACTAGAATGAAAGCAGCTGCGATAGGAATAGTCTCAGCGATATGACGTAAATTAGAGACGTTTTCTTGAGGGTTCTTGATATCTTCATCATCAAAATGGAATTCAGTTGTCACGTCAATAGTGTCCAACTTCTTTTCATCTACTTGTGACATTATAAAAAAAAAAAAAAAAGAAGAAAAAAGATAAGAGAAAGAAAAGGTAAAAAAAAAATGGGATCCAAGCCTTTAAATCAAGCTAGTAAATCAGCAGAAACCTGGTTTTTTTTTTTTTTTTTTACTAGATTCTATTTGTTGAAAATAACCTTTTTTGGTAGAATATAAATGGAATTTAAGTTATTCCGAGTAACAGTAAAATAATCCATTATATATAGATTCTTACTCAGTCAAAAGATACCATATAATAATTACCTATCTTTTCTCACTACGCACTTGGCCAATTAAAAGATATGCATGCACTTAGTATAAAAGTGGAATGATTGTACAATTTTAAATGGAAAAATAGAATTATTATAGTTAGACGTCTTCTAACCACTAAGCGCTTATCAAACAGATTTACATTTGATTTTTTGTAAAAAATAAGGTTCGAGATGTTTGATCAACCAATCAGTGTCTCCGCGCATCCCAAAACCCAATTATTGTTTGAGCATAGGTTTTTAGTTAGAATATAGAATCTTCGACAACCATTGTTAAATTACGTAATTTCTCTTTTACTTCAAAATCAAGATATCTATTATTGCTCTATCTAAGCAGTATAGCATTCTTTTTTTTTTTTCATATAGTTCAATTTACAGTTTTTTACAGACAATTTATTTATAAAATTCCCCTTAAAGTAAAGCTTCACTTTTTTTTTTGGTACTACTACCATCAGCTATAAGCTGAGAAATCTCAATTTATATCTGTGACACCTTAAATACTTGACTCGACTCGAAACTTCCCTCTCGCCCCGCAACAGTTTTTTTGGGAATATGTCATACGAGCTTTTTTTATGGTTAATGGTAGTAACGCCATTCTGTAACATTATCAAAGTCTCACGCTCTTCATCACTTGATGATCAATATTGTTTAGGAACATAAGGAGAGCATCATTCTGCATAGGACAAAACAACAGAATGGTTTACAGTGTCTTTATTATGGAGAGGGTTTTGGTCTATTGTACTCTATGTTGGGCGAACTCTCAAATGAGCCCATTGTAGCAGTCGAATCATAACAGGTTACTCTGTCTATATTTGTACAGCTGAGCAGTGGTTTCGTCAAAGCTAATTTGTTTTTTAGGATATGCGCAAAGCTTCGGCTTTCAGGCTCTATAAGCGTAATCCTTGAACATTTTTACCTATTAACGCCAGAATTTGCAAAAGAAAAAAAAAAAAAAGGGGGGGGGACTGTAGCTCTCCTACTAATTCTTATTGGTCGAGAGCCCCTGATGTACTGTTCAGCCTTTTTAAAGCTATAAGATATGATATTTACCTATATAAGCTATACAGTATTTATTAATGATATACCAGTATGTTGTTTTCTTCAAAGGAAAAAAAAAAAACATATATAATGGGGATTTGAAACAATACAGTCAGTTTATACAGTGAAGTGCGCTTGATCGGTCGAACAAAGCAACGAGTATTTACTTTTATGGAAATATCCATTCATGTAGAAAATGCAACGTAAGCTCCACTTTCAAATGTAAAGTGTCAAAGACGCGCTTCTTTAGGGTTTTATCTTTTTTTGGAAGTAGCTCACGTAAGGCCTACTTTCGAAATAAGGTTATTGTCATAGAACAGCAATATAGGCATGAATACATCTGTTCGTTTAAATCTAACTACGACTTCTAATAAGACGATGTATTGTCTTTCTACACGGATTTGCATCAATTGATTATCGTTTATTACTGTTTGATTTAAATTCCTGATCTACCAAGTTAAAGGGGCTTTTATAATTATGTGATCCAAAGCTTGTATGTCTCTATCATTTTAAAAAAAAAGAAGCAGAAGAATGTAAGCAATAGCTACAGATATAAATTCAAAATAAACGTAGTAGAATGAGTATTACTTCATGTATAAAGGTACATGATTTTCCCTGTATAGGAATACTGGTGCTGAGTCGTTCACGAAGTATATAAATAGGGAAACCTGATTTTATCAAAGTATCTCTTCTCTCTAACTTATACACTAACTACTAATTCACACAAAAAGAAAATCAATACATCCAGTAATAAAAATGGCAAGCGAACATACAATTCGTGAAGATCAAGCCTCTTTTGTTCACGAAGACGACCGATCAAAACTACAAGCTGCAAGTTCTTCTACCTCAGAGGGTATAAATAATTAGTTATTTCAATTCATTCCGATCTCCACTGACATTTCAACAGTGAACGCAGAGAAAGACGTGGAAGTAGCGCAAGATGAAAAACCTTATGCGGGGCCAGATGGCGGCTACGGCTGGCTTGTCGTCGTCGGCGGCTTCCTTGTCCAAGTCACCACTTTCGGGGTTATTTCTAGCTGGTATGCGCATCATTAAACCTCCCTTTTCCAATACTTAACCTGTGTATTTTAGGGGTGTCATGCAAGATTATTTCCAGCAAAATTTATTCGCAAACACAGCCGACGTCGTTCTTCGACTTAGTTTTGTTGGTTCTATCGCCACTATTTGCACCAACTTAATGTCCCCTGTTGCTCAAATTCTCATTTCCATGTATGGCATTCGTGCTGTCTTGATTTTAGGCAGCTTTCTTGTTGTGCTCGGTTTTGAAATGGCTGGCTTTAGTACTCAATTATGGCACCTCTATCTCACGCACGGTATTGTGTTTGGCTCAGGGGCTTCTCTGATTTACGTTGCCGTGATGGGAGCCGCACCTCAATGGTTCACTAAACGCCGTGGTCTTGCTTTGGGCTTAATCGCGAGTGGTTCGGGTATTGGCGGTCTTGTCATCCCGTTCCTCATGACAGGAATCAACAGCACCCTCGGTTATGCATGGACGTATCGTATCCTTGGGTTTGTTTGTCTCTTTTGCAACGGCATTGCTTGTCTTACTGTCAAAGAACGCCAAGTACCTGCTCAACGACAAAGAAAGAAGTGGCACCAAATTATTGACTTTTCCGTTTTTAAGCATGCGAATTTTGTTTTGTTTGGTTTGGCTTCGAACATCGGCTTGATTGGCTACTTTATTCCTTACTATTTCTTGCCCTCCTATGGCACCTACCTTGGGCTCACGGATTCACAAGGCTCAGCTTTAGTGTCTGTGATATCGGCGTGCAATTTTGCTGGTCGTATTTTGACTGGATATTTGGCGGACCGTATTGGAAAAATAAACACCAACACGATCATGACTATCATCACAGCGATTAGCTGTTTTCTGATTTGGACATTCGTCCATACATATGGTGGTTTGATGGGTTTTGCAGTAGTGTTTGGGTTAGCTGGTGGCTCTTATTTCGCGCTTTTATCACCCATCACTGTATCTCTTCTAGGTATGGAAAAGTTCTCTTCCGGTCTTACTGCTTTAATCTTGGCCAATCTCATTCCTGTGTTTGGTCCTAATGTGGCTAGTGCTATAGAAGCCGGTGTTAATTCACCTCCTTTTTTCAGCTATAAGATGTTTGCTGGTGTGTCTTATGCCATTGCTGCTCTTCTTTTGATTCTTCTCAAATTTAGACTGGATCGTAAAATTTGTGCCAAAGTGTAACTCACAACACAACATTGCCCTATAACTACTTATGCCACTATATATACTCACTTATTTTATAATAAACCTCTTTTATTCTATGTCTCATGTTACAGTTATATCGATCATAGTAAAAAAGAGAAACCCTTTCATGTATTTATCAATGTGTTTATTACGGGGGTGTATATAAGTTAAAAATCTCTTAAAATCATAATCACAGAATCTACTCTCGATTTAGAGACTTCTATTCTTTCCAAAACTTTGTTCATATTCTCAATTTCTTTCTTTTCCGCTTCACCAAGCAAATCAGGGTTCTCTAGCACATCCTTTCTGTTCACTTTATCAATCAAACGCTTACGAATGCTCAATTCATATTCTTTGCGCTGCTGGAGATTGATCACAGTACGATAGCAATCCACTAACAATTCCTCATAACACTTTTCAAGAGGCACATACCACAAATGAAAACAACGCGAAGGTGCACGATCTGCAGACTTGGGAATTTCTTGAATTTCAACAAATCCTTTGGTATTCAAAAGCGCCAACTTTTCTCGAGTGTCCTTGGGTGGTAACATCGCGAGCTTCTGTACTTGTGATTCGTCCAGCTTACCTTTTTCAATCAAGATACGCAAGATACGACTGGTTGCAACACCATAGCGCTCACGCACTAATCCCTCTACAATCTTTCGTTTCATGGTCGTGCGTAGTTTGGCAAAATTGACGGCATATTGGTTGTTACCGCGTTCATCTTTTGTCTTGACAAAACCGCATGGGTCAATCTTGAGCAACATAATGTAACCACGTACAATTTCTTGTAAACTGGGTTTTTTGTTGGGCTCTAAAGGATCTTTGGGTAAACTGATATCGTTTCTTGTTGTAATGTCAGAGTCAGCAATCAAGTTGGCAATATGAATGGGTGTAGCAGAAGCTATTAAAATTGAATAAGTACGAAGCCAGTCCTAAATTATCTATGTTTGCCTTTACGAGAATCTTCTTCTTTTAAACTCTGCATTTTGTCTTTTCCATATTCTAAAAAGGCTTTGATAATGTCACCTGCAGTACGGTTAATTCTTTCTACTGCGAAATCAACAATAGAATCATTTCTGAAAATCATGTTGAACTTGTCGTAGTTGACTGCAAAAAAGACTTTTTCATCAATTTCTACCTGATCTTCTGTGTCGTCAACTAAACTGTACTCGTCCAAAGCAGCGCGTTTACGTTGGTAATCCATTGGATCAACTGCTTTACGTTTCATGCCAATCGTTTCGCTTGTACTATATTCAGATTCTACTTGTGCTTTAGCTGCTAATTTAGCCGACTGTAAGTCTTTTGATGTCATAATCATGTACTTTTCTGATTCTTTTTCTGTAGCTGCCAAATATAAATCTAAAGTAGATCGACTGTGTTCTGGCATAACACCCTTAATATACCGACCAACCACAAGTTTAGTAAAAACATTAATATATCTATCCATTTCTATTCAAAAAAAAAAAAAAAAAAGAAGTGGTCAATGCCCTGAACCTAACTGTCTATGGAATCTCTTACTGAAGTCTTTGTCATTGTCCACCAACCATTGTTTTAAACCAGGCAATGTCATTCTACCATTCACAAATAATACTTTACAAATATCAGCTGCTTCTTCTCCAAAACGGTCCTCTGCTTCTCGTAAAATAGAGCCCATTCGTAAACGCATCATGATTCTTTCTGCATCGGTGGTATAAAAAGTCGGCTCGTTCTTTCCCTCAGGCGCTTCAGAGAAATAAGTGATACCATGTTGAACGAGGACAATAAGACATTCTCTTACTTGTTTAGCAGGATAGCCGGTAAAACGTACAAGATCATGAAGTGTCAAACGCCCCTTTAAGAGCATTTGTCGTCCAACTTGCTAATGAAAATGAGTAAACACAAAGAGAATAACCCGAAAAGTCATTTTATCTCTACCGCAACAAAAGGACCAAAGTCTTCAAGTAAAATTTCTTTACATAAACGTGAAATGGAGGACATTGTTGCTTTGGGTCAAGAAAATCTCGTGCAATAAAAAAAAAAAAAAAAAAAAAAGTTGATATAAAATTTAGGAGGCTTAGCTATAATATGATGGAAGTGACTTTTTGTCCTTTAATGCAATTATTCATGGTTTACGTTTAAAATGGTTATAATGAGCACATAGCATTTTTCGTCTGCTTTATTGCCCTAACCCGTTCTAAGAGAAAAAAGTATGTAAAAAACCCTTCTAAAAGGCAAAAGGGAAAAAGAAGAAAGAATAAATGTTAAAGGTAAAAAAAGGAAATTCAGAAACGGTACAGGAGTATTAACACTTTTGTTTGAGCAGCCAGTTGCTGAAAGCGGCACCAATATCAGGAAGAGGTTCTGGGGGAAGTTGATCATGAGAGAGGAAGTCCATCTCGTATAGTATCAGACAAATCATTGGCCATCGAATTGTCCATGAGGAGGCAGCATTTGGATTTGTCAGTTGCTTTGTTGGTAGACGATTTAAAAGGAAAGAGAGTGGGTCTGCAACCGTTCTTGGCATTTGTAGGCGGGCATGCATATGGAGACAAAGAATAGTAACATGATCATGGGTAAATTTTTCAGTAGGATGGTATCGACATGGCCTAGGTATACCACCAGGAAGCCATCCGAATCGCCAGCGAAGGACTTGACTACGTTGTGTGCGAGACATCGGTAACCAGAGTATAGGATCCAAAGATATTGACGGACGACATGAAGCAAGTAGTTTTGTATTTGGTCCATTGCATAGATCATCATGGGCCTTTTGGAGAAAGTCGTACTGTATTTTTTTGAATTTATTCGTCGTAAGATCTTCAAGAACTGGGACACAATTTTGCCAAAGAGGATTGTTGGTCAATTTGTACCATAGTGAACGACTTGCTGATATCTTCAGGTGGGGGAGCAGCAGAGACAGCAGGTTATCTTCCGGAAGTTCCACGGAACGTACTAAATACTTTGCTTGTAGTATAATTGACCGAAGTTTCATGGATGGTTGACGAGTCATATGTAGCATAACTTTAGTGGAGGATCGAGGTGAGGCACCAAAGATACGACGAATGCAGTCGTTTTGGCAAGTTTCAAGTTTCTTCCAGTGGCTACCGTTGAGAGGAGCAATTGCAAGGCTGTATTCCATTTGGGATCGGATCAGTTGTGTGTAAAAGCGTACAGAAAGGAGGCTTTGGAAACCTTTGGAATTGACCCCAAGAGAGGATATGAGGTTCATAGACGATCTTGCTTTGGCAGTATTATGTTGGACGAGAGCAGCATCGTCAATGTGGCCCCCAATTTTGATAGGAATACCAAGATATGAAAAGGATGATGCACGATACAGCTCTTTTGACATTGGTGCATGGGATGGTAACACTGCTTCTTATTACTCCCTTGATAGCTTCATCTGTATACCTTGCGACTTTCATCTTTTGTTGAATTTCTTCTGACTTCTTGCATTTATTACATATCAAATTCAGCACCTGTCGAAACCGATTGCCGAAATGCGCCTTTATATTGTTAATATAGGCGGTATGGATTTTGATGCATTCGTAGTCGGCGGATTGTTGCGCGTGAGTAAGTTTCTGTAGCGCGTATCCAGTATATTCAAAATACTTTTCTTTGTGCTTCGCTATCAAATCACAATATGAGCATCTGGTGCTTTTTAACCTCAACTTTCCACTCCCAATTTTGACGCCATCCCGTATTTGACGGTCTACTAAAGATAAAAAAAAAAAAACCTCCATGAAGAAAGGCTTGTTGATGAAAGGTAGACAATTCAAAATTATCATTGTTCTTTATCTCCTCCAGGAATATGTATTTTGAGAATGAGTACGTGTGCGTAGTGATTGTGTTTATTATATCTACTAGCTTAACAGTTGCTTCGATAAACTCTGTTTTGATAATTCTTTTCAGGGGAGTTTTGATTGCTATTATCCGCTTATTTGGCTAGTAAAAAACAACTGTTAGGTAATGAAAAGAAATTGATGGTGTTAATAGTACATCTGTAGGCTTCGTATTAGTATCAATATTCATGCTATTCAGATATAAAGTAAATGATATACATAACAGAAGAAAGAAAAAGAGTAATAAAAGGGGTGGTCAGATAGAATTTATTGTTTTAATTGTTGTCAAAATTAAGCAAAATTACTTTTGCGTTTTGTTAACCGCACACCAAGTTGTGACCATTGTTTATCCAAAAGCCTTATTTTTCTTTGACAGCTAAAAAAAGATCATACTGCACTATTGTCGACAGTTATTCACATCATAGGTATGAGTAGTAACTCATTTTATGAATACTTGTGTTTAGCTGGCTCTAAATAAATCTTGGAAGATAGAAACCTCATCAAAAGAAATGTCAGAAACTAAAGCGTCGCCTTGTAGGCATTTCGCCAAGTGTAAAATTCAGTATCCAAATAGGCAAAGCATATAGAATATATTATTTGAACCCGTCCAAAAACTAATTTCTTTTTTGTCTAATTTCTTTTTGAATTTGTCCAAAAAAGGTAAACAAATTGTCTAAAAATTAATTTTCATTCGTCCAGAAAAAAACTGTATTTTAATAAAAATACAAAAAAAAAAAAAAAAAAAAAAAAAGAGAGAGTTCTATATATAAGACTAGATACCAGACCTTGATCTTTGGCTCTGTCCTTCAGGCGATGGCTGTGGATTATTTTGTGATACTGCATTCTTTTCAGAGAGAGCTTGTTCTTCTCTTTTTTCTTTTTTCCTTATTTCCCAAGTACTCACATTTTCATTCATTTGGTCCACTGCAAATTGCATACCTTTAAGACATAAAAAGTGAGTTTAATATTCATAAAAGAGCTCAAAGGCTTACTTGGTGTCACTTTGCTGATAGAGTCAAATAATTTCATTGCAACAAAACGAATAAAAGAAAGTTGAAAGTCTTCTAACGGTAATTTATCTCGTTCATTGATAGGCAAGACAGGTAAACCTAGTTCGCGTTCGAGGTCACCTTGTTCAAAGAATTCCTCTGCTAATATTTGAGCCCATCTTTTAGCAGGTTCAAAAGGACGCGCCTAATTTTACATGATATAAATATTCGTAATAGTAGTGGTGGTACTAGTATTTGTTACTTACACAGTTACTGATATCAGCACATTTGATAAGTGCACTACATAGCAGAATCTTTTCTTTTTCGCATGTAGATTTATCATTCCAGTCAATTTGATTTTCTTTTATTCTTGTGGCCTGCTGTTTTATCTTTTCTACATATTCATCATGCATACTCATATCAGTAGCTAATATACTATTTACAACTATCTTTCTAAAGACTATATATAGATGAAAAGTTAGCTTCATATATATATATATATATATATATATATAAAAGTAGACTTTTACTAGCATAATTTGGATTGGATCGTAGGTCTGTTAATTGAGTAAAGCAGTGTTCTTTTACTAGATGAAAGAAAGACATAGTGTGAAAACTTTCTAATACAGATTTATCATTATATAAAATAGCGAGAGGAGTTGAGGTTGTGACCATAAAATGATTATTAACACCGGGATGACCTACATCATGACCTATACTAGCCATTAAAAGGGCAAATATATCTAGTGGTTCTAATAAAGATTTCAATGGAGAGTCTTGCACTTTTATAGTAGTAGTTGAATTCATAGGTACTAAAGAACCTAATTGACACAAAAAATAATAATTGGCTTGAAGTACATCTACAGCATGCCTAAAATTATGATATGGATTTGTACTATGATAGGAATTACAAATGTCAAAGAGAAAGTGGTACAAGTCACCTATAAAAGGGAGTCTTGTAAGAAAGGTGGCATCCACGTGTTTTGTACTACTTTACCGCTGGGAACACGGAGTGACTTTAATTCATCAAAAGTTTCCAAGACTTGATTTAGTATCATAAAAGCACATTGAATCAAGTCTTTCATATCCAAATCAATAGGTAAAAAACTCCAGCTACAAATTTGTTTTTCAAGATATTCCTTACGGTCACTAAAAACGCACTTATCAGCCTATTATTATTATTATTATTATTATTTTAGTGACTTATTTTACCTTAGCATTGATGCCATAGAAGTCCTTTTTATACTTGGTTTTGGGGTATAATAATCTGCTATCAGTTTTGATATCCAATGTTCTTCTGAAAAGACACCTTTCAGACGCCCTTTAAACTTTGACCAAACTTGACCTCCTGCTGTTTGTTGTTCATGATTTGTAAATATATTCGATACTTGATTTACTTTATTTAGTATAACTTCATTCTTTTGAAGTCTATATCTTGTTACATTCTAATAGTTAACAAGTGAATAAACATTCAACAAGCCTCTCTCTCTCTCTTTTTTTTTTTTTTTTTACCAAGAATAGTGTCTTGACAATATCTTCAGTTAAAGGTTTCAAAATATAATCTCCTGCTCCTTCTTGAATACATTTAATCATAAAAGAAGGTGAATCATGCTTAGAACACACTAAAAAAAAAAAAAAAAAGAATCCATTAACTATTTTCCTATTCGCTTTTTCTCTTCTTTGTCTTTTCTTTACCAACAGGCACCACGTTAAATAAAAGTCCTTCTCTTAACAAATTTACAATTATCTTTAATATTTCTGGACATTCTTCTGGATACTTGTATGTACAAGATTCTGCGTCAATTAACAAAATAGTTGAACTTATCTCATTCTTTTGTTGCTCTCGAAGAATGGAGATAACATTACTTTCTTTTGATTCAACAATCACTAACAAATAGGAACTTTTTTTTTAATCGGCTACTTTTTTTTTTTTTTTTTCACTTTCATTCTTATATTTACCACTTGAGTAAACTTTATAAAGCAAGTCAAGCGTTGTCTGATAATCGTCTTGTATTTTGTGAAATACAACTACTGAACATTTATTGGGTGACATTCCTTTCATTTTTTTTTCTTTGCTATTTTGACATCCTTTATTAAGCAGAGAAATAAAAAAAAAAAAAAAAAAATTAATTACCCTTATTCGCTTTACAAAAGAGAAAGAAAGAAAAGAATAAAGCAGGAAACTTCAGTCACCTATAAAACGAATGAATGTGATTGGTCGGTTCAATTTCCCACTTTTGTACGCAGGGTTTTAACCTAAAAAATGGGATGTCACTACATAACTGCACCAGATCATAGTTTAATTCGATTTCCTTGATAGCACATGCTAACAATACATACTCTTTTTTGACATCTCTCTCGCCCCTATTTAACATTGGAAGAAAGAACAGCCGCAACAGTTTCATAAATTATTGCTATTATTGCAGTTAAAAAATAACAACTATTAGCTATTTGTGGCTCTTGATATTTTGGTGGACGTCAAATTTTGCTGTCATGATTTCATCATTATTATGCTCAATTGCTATGGAAAAGTGGCACATTGAAAAAAGAAGGTCCAAGCGTAAATTTAAAGGCATTTTACTTTGACCAATGTTTCTTTGCCTTTTATATATACCTATTATCACTGACTAGAAAGATTATCGTTGCTACCGGTTACTACATGATGTTGATAACAGTCTTTTTTGGTTTTTTTTTTTTTTTTTTTTTTTTTTTTTTTACCATGGCTTAAGGCTCCTTGCAGCAGAACTATCAACCACGCCGTCTTTAAATCTGATAAGATCGAAATAGTTACTAATAGCATGTACATCAGAAAAAGTCAGTGCACAATGTTAAAAGAAAAAAAAAAAAAACACGTAACTTCAAGAATAATACGTCAATTAAATCGTAGATTTATAAAGTATCACTTGAATTTTCTCTTATTTACAAACATAAAAGTAAAATGATAATAGTTGTTCTTGTTATAGGTCATGCTTTCTTGTTTGTCGTGTACTATAATAACTTTATTTCTTGCAAATAACTGTTCACAAATTTAAAATTCAATTCTTTAACCAATGAAATTGAAGTTCCCACAGCAAAGATAGCCTTTCACCTTCAAAAAAAAAATACTCTTGTACATTACACACCAAAACTCCTACTCAGAAAAAAAAAAAAAAAGAAAGAAAGAAAGAACTAATAGGATATCAACAAGAAGCGTATTATTATTTCATAAACTTTTCTATACCCATTTTACTCCTTATCTTGCAAAAAAAAAAAAAAAAAAAAAAAGATAACTTCTTCCTGTTGTGGGGTTGTTTATTGACTATAAGAATCTGACATCATTGGCCCAAAAAGATATATTCTAGGGGGTATATTTTTTAGAAATGGTAATAAAAGCATTAATTTTTCAATTTGATAGGTATATCTATATTTGTGACTTTTTTAGAAATAAAAATGTGTATATATATATCTCCCCTCGTTTTCATCTTTTTTTTTTTTTTCTTCTTTTTATTTCTCCAACAAAATAAGTAAAGATGTCTGCTGTCTACGAACGTATTGAATATGAACAATTAAAGGACTCCGTTTTGGGTCAATCCATTGGTAAACATCAAAGCCCTGCATATTTGTTTATATTTACATTTTTTTTTTTCTAGATCTCGCTTCTTCCGCTCTTGGCTCTACTATTCCTTTTGTTACCAATGAATTCTTTGCTGCTGCTATCAACATGATCAACCCTGCTCCCCCAGTTCATGCTCCTGGTCGCTTTGTCGGTAAGTTTACAATTTTTAATTATATGGTGTTTGCTCAACTCTTTATTTCTACTCAGACACTGGTGCCTGGATGGACGGTTGGGAAACCAAGCGCCACAACCCCAACTACGATTGGTAACATATTTTGAAATAAATGGAGGCATAGATAAACTTAACTTTATGTATATAGGGCTATTATCAAGCTCGGTTTCTCTGGTTCTTTCGTCGGTTTTGACATTGACACTCATTACTTCACTGGTAACCAAGCTCCTTTTGCCTCCGTTGATGCTGCCAATATCCCTGAAGGTGTTGATGTTAACTCTTCCGAAGTCAAGTGGACTGAAATCTTACCCAAGGTTGAACTTCCTCCTACCCAACACAACGTCTTTGTCTTGAAGCAAGAAACTGCCGTCTACACTCACCTTCGTCTTAACAACATTCCCGATGGTGGTATTGCTCGCTTCCGTGCCTACGGTAATGTCAGCCCTGTCTGGCCCGAAGACAAAAAGTAAGTAATTTTTTTTTTCCTATTCTTTGTGTATGTGTAATTGAAGTCTTTTTTTTTTTTTTTTTTTTTTTTTTTTGTTAAGCGCTATCGTTGATCTTGCTTTCTGTGGTAACGGTGCTCGTGCTGTCGAAGTTTCTAATCAACATTATACTCCTGGTTCCAACATCTTATTGCCTGGTCGCGGTAAGAACATGGGTGACGGTTGGGAAACCAAGCGTTCTCGTACTCCCGGACACACTGATCACGTTCTTGTCCGTCTCGGTGCCAAGGGTCATATTTTGAAGGCTGTCATTGATACCTCCAACTACTGTGGTAACTACCCCAACAAGGTTGTCTTGAAGGCCACTGTTTCTGATAAGGAAGTCCCCGAAGCTGACGCTGAATGGACCACTTTAATTGAACCTTCTTCTGTTGGTCCTCATGATCTCTTCTACTTTGACCTTCCCCACACCGATAAGGCTTTCACTCATGCCAAGATTATCCTTATTCCCGATGGTGGTCTCAAGCGTCTCCGTCTTTATGGTGTTCGTGAAGGTGCTACTATCCCTGCTCTTCCTATTGATATCGGAAACGCCGCTGCTCAACCTTAAAGCATTTGTATAAACTATATCATTGTATTTGTAGATCAAAATAAAATAAAAAAAAAAAACATTCTCTGTTTATACAAAAAAAAAAAAAAAAAAAAGAAAAAGATTGTTGTTGTTGTTGGGGGGTATTTATTTATACAATATTGTAGTATCTCATTAACATAGTGGATATGACACAAAATATGAGAATAGTTGTAATAATGCAAGTGAACCAAGTTAAATCTTCTTGATATTGGCCTGGAACTTGTACATTCATACCCCAAGCACCTGTAACTAAATTCATAGGCACTAGAATACTACCCAATGCTGTTAATTTAGACAGAACGTCGTTAATTTCATTATTGGTCTGAGTCATTTCAATGGATATTTGAGCCAAGTAGTTTGAATGGGATCTTGAGGATATCTTTTCATAATGATTTAATGATTGCAGCATGGATATAATATGATCTAAACAAGTAACTTTATGAGTATAACAGTTATAATAAAAAAGAGTGATAAGGAGCTATACCTTGAACATCGCCCAAATATAGGGCTACTTCTTTACTAAGCGCAGGTCGAGTACCTTCTTCTGGAGATATTTCACCTCTTTTTATCAAGGTTTTCACTACATCTGCTTTTGAGCTTAATAATCGAAGTAAACTCATCATCTTTTTTCTGCAATAACCAATACGCCTTAACATATCTGATTGTTCTGATTCCTTTAATATCAATACCAATTCATCAATAGAGTCCACTTCGAATTCAATAGCCCGTATTAAAGGCGCAAAAGAATCTGTAATATCATCCAACAATCCATAGCAAATCCAATCTATATATCAATCAATGACTTGCACTATCACCTATGCTTTCCTATTTACCTGGTGTCACATTGATATAATCTTTTAGTTGCTTGATTCTCTTACGTACGTTATGAGGATGACCCATTGATTTAAAATGAAACTGCAGCAGAAAACAAAAATCATTAACTCTATTTTGTCGTTGTTTATCCTAGTCAATATACTTTACTGTGAGAACACCTTCTTTTAAAACGATGATATAGATAGCAGAAGGCTGCATATAATTTGCAGACATTTCATCTTGATCAAAACTTCTAAAACAAATGAAATAGTAATTCATAAACACCTCGCATTTTTCACGTTGTTCTTCCATACTAATGTCTTCAATGGTCAATGGGTGAACACGAAAGACTTTGCTGAGTGCTTTCATTTCACTATCTGTTGGATTGTGTATGTCTATCCAAAAACAACCTTTCTTTAACATGTCAGAGAGTGTTTCATTTGTGTTATTTTCTGGTATTTCAGATAAAGAGCGAGCATGAATTGTAGAGGCTTCTGATGAAGAGAAATAAGTAACACGATAATGATCCATGTCGTTTGGCTTATTTGAATTCTATATCACACTATTTAGTCTGAGATAAAAGTGTTGTTGTTCAATTGGTTACCATGATACGATCACCATACATACTGTATCTTCTACCATCAGGCATTGTGTTGGATAGCCTTCTTCTATGTAATCTATCAAGTTGTCGACTTTCTTGAAACTCTTTCTTTTCATCGTCCAAATATTCCTCAAGCACTTCATAATCAATTCCTTCTTCTTCTTCTTTTTTATTGGGTGTAGGAAAACAGACGTCTATTTCTACAGAGCTCATGCGTGAATTACTTGAAGTGTCTATATCAGAATGGTAAACAGGTGTATTTCTTCCTGATGTGTTTAGTCTAAATTCTCGGTTGGTGGTTAAGGATTGTGATATAGGAGTGGGATTATTATCCTCATCGTCCTAAGAAGGATGAATGTTAGCGATTGCTGAGATTAAGTTTGTTAATCACGAGACTCACATTGATGGAGATTGCTTGGTAGCCTCCATTTCGGTTGGAATTGAAAAACATGTTCAAAGGTTGGAATTGATTAGCATCACTGTCATTATTATTATGTTGCTGTCTCTTTGGTTGTTTTGTATTATGACGTTTTTTTGATTTAGGCATTGTTTATGAAAAAAAAAAAAAAAAAAAAAGAGAAAGAAAGAGAGAGAAAGCAGGTCTCCTTAATTATTTTCAAGAGAAAAACAGACCAAATGTGTTAATTATACCCTCTTGTACAACTTGATAACCATATGCAAACGTAATGCTACTGTCATCCCTTTTTTTTTTTTTTTGTAATACAAGACTTTTTTGATGGTGCCTTTTGAGCCTATACAATGTTAAAAGCTGGGTCATTCCCGAAAATCACTTGATGCAGGTTTAATAAACAAGCTGCTTTCTTTACGCCAATAAAAAATGATAATAACTTGCCGTGAAAAAGTAGGATAACAATGATTTATTAAATTAATAAGAATATGTACAAGTCAATGACAAGATAAAAAAAAAATGTCAAATAAGATAAAAGAATATAGTTTGTTTGTTGATCTACCATTCTTTACGAGTATATTTGCCATCATACTTTTGATTGTAGGCAGCCAACTTGACTTGTTCACCTTCTTTGACATGTTGCCAAGGTTCAGCATTGGTCTTGTGATTCCAGACGACGTCGGGAGACTTGGCTTGATGTAAGGCCATATAAGTACCACCAGTAAGAGCAGCACCAAGAATAGCAAAAAGAGGATAGATTTCAGGCTTGGAGAAAGAGCGCTTGAGGAATTGAGTTAATTGAGTCATTTTTTAAGGTATAATAAAAATGGATAGATACTTGAAAAAACGTTGAGAGCCCTCCTTTTTATATGGCTGCATAGAAAAAAAAAAAAAAAAATCGTATGATGGAATTACTATACTGAATAATGTCAAGTTTATTGGCTAGATTTGACTTGAAACCGTCTCATGCGACAACAATTATATACAATTAAAGAAAATGACAATAACATGGGGTCAAAACTCCGTAAAACAATGAGTAATTTGCATAAATGTCAAGTTATATAACGTTATTACTTTCACAATACTTTATCAAATTGTACAATGAATGAAATGTCCTTGAAAAGCAAAGAACGCGCTCTCTGCTGGAGGAGTTTTTTGATACTTTTTTCCAGGTGAAATTTATAGAAAAATGGAAGTGTTCTTATTTTCTCTAGATATTCCTGCGAAATATAAAAAAAAAAAAAAATATTGCGTCAACCAGTGAGGAAGCTAATCTATAAAACGCGACTTTTTAGTACTATGTAATAGTGAATTGTTCAATTCTATTAGCATATATCTTTGTATATAGCAATACTCCCTTAAAAAAAAAAAGTGAAACCATCTGAATCACTTTATAATATAATACTATGCCCTGTGACTTGATTTTATGCTTTGAGCTCTGCAACTTTAATTATGAGCATTTTCTATACTATATTATACTTTCAAAGAACGCTTTATTATTTACTGTATGTATGTGTCATAATATGATCGATGATGGAAAAAAAAAAAAAAAAAAGGAAAGAAGGCCTCACTTTTCCAGATATGAACGATAAAAGTGCGCTCATGTAAGAGTGCAAGGTTATTCTTGTTATTGTCATGGCCTAACTTGTAGTGAAGTCAGTAAAGAGAACTGACAAGTTTAGAGGACAAAAGAAGTGTTCCCTTATTTATCTAACGACACGTCTCAACTAACTATAGATATGTTGCACCAAGCACAGCTCCCTCATATATGTATAAAAAGGTTAATTCTTTCGATCTGTCACACAATTTATGCACTTTCTATTAATGTCCAGTTACACATTTTCGTGCAGTAGTAAGATAATAGATGTATATAGTAAAAATATTGTCCCGTGTGCACTTTCCATAGAAATAAGAAACTTTCATTCAGTATATACAGAGCCCTACCAAAAATCTCCGGAAAATTTTCAACTTCCGCGAAATAGCGATAAAGTATACTCAATGCAAAACAAACGCTACATCGTTCATTCTCTTAATAAACGTTACAAAATTTCGAAAATGTCTACTAATATAACATGTTGTGAAAGATCTTATATACTTGGATTGTGTGATGGAGGAATGGCTGTAAAGGACATCGCCGAAAAGGTTGGCAGATCATTGTCTGGAGTTTATGAAGTTATACAAAAGCGTAATGTTGATCATACTCTCGGTCCAAAAGTAAAGCAAGGAAGACCTCCAAAACTTTCAGACAGAGACAGAAGGAGAGTTGTTAACTATGTTAAAAAAAACAGACGCGCAACACTCAATGAAGTTGCAATTGCTACCACAGATGGCGCCTCAACGTCTACAGTACGTCGTGCATTACATGAGGCAAAAATCCACAACAGAGTTGCTAGAATGAAGCCTTTTTTAAACAACAAGCACATTACACAAAGGCTTATTTTTGCTGGTGAGCATTTAAATTGGTCATCAGAGCAATGGATGAGTGTAATTTGGACAGATGAAGCTTCGTTCGAATTAG
>JNEK01001138.1:0-46195 GCA_000697295.1 Mucor indicus B7402 | reverse complement strand
CTCCTCTCCTGATGGAAGATGGAGCACCAATCCATAGAAGCAAGACTTCGAAGAAATGGAGAGATGAGCACCATCTCACTAAGATGATATGGCCAGCTCAATCTCCTGACCTTAACCCGATTGAGAATTTGTGGATGCAGATGAAGTCGGCTGTACAAAAAAAGCACCGGCCATCCATGAACCTTGAAACTTTCAAGCAAGTTATACAAGAAGCATGGAATGAGATTGATGTTAATAACATCAATCGTTTAATAGACTCGATGCCCAATCGTGTTAGAACATTACGCAAGAATAAAGATAAAAGCACCCGCTGGTAGCCCTATATTTAAAAATTAGAAATATGAATAAATATAAACTTTTTTAAACATAATCTGAAAGCATGGAAGTGGGGCTATCTGTTCACAAAGTTTTTATTCGAAGTAAATTATAAAAACATGTGGGCATTCCACTTCAAATGATGCATATGATCGTTAAACATGTTCTGAATTTAAAATTTTCCGGAGATTTTTGGTAGGGCTCTGTATATAATCAATATCTAGTTTATTAATTAAAAAGGTATTATAATAGATTGTAAAAAAAAAAAAAAAACTCTAGACCAAAATGAGCTCGTCATTTATTTAGCACCGACAGTGGCGACGGCACCGTTGAAGGAGTCCATAACACGAGCGTAAGGAGGCAAACGCTTAGCAAAAAGAGCAGCCAAACCTTCAAGATCAATACGCCAGTCACGAGCAATTTCAAGGACAACACTAAAGTAGTTCAAGAGTTGGACACCGTGTTGTTGCATTCTTAACCAGGAGGCATCACGGACGGCTTCGCTGAAAGTACCGGAGGCATCGGTAACAACGAAAACTTCATAACCAGCCTTCTTGGCAGAGAGAGCGACAAAGGTAACACAAACATCGGTGACAATACCAGAGATAACCAATTGCTTCTTACCGGTCTTCTTGACGGCCTTGACGAAATCCTTGTTATCCCAAGCGTTGACTTGACCAGGACGAGAAATTAAAGGAGCATCAGGGAAGAGCTTCACGAGATCGGGGAGCATAGGTCCATTAGGGCCATCAGAGCGAGAAGTGGTAAGAACAACAGGGATATCAAAGTACTTGGTAGCTTCGGCTAAACCCATAACATTGTTGAGGTAAAGATCAGGGGCATAATCTTGAACAAGGCTGAAGAGACCAGTTTGGTGATCAATGAATAAGACGGCGGTGTCGTTCCAGTTGAGGCGATTGTAGAGATCGGCAGAAACGGAAGAAACTAAGGCAGCAGCACCAACAAGAGCAGCAGTGAATGAGAAACGCATTGTTAAAGAAAAAGCTTTAATGAATTGTTAAAAAAAAAAAAAAAAGAGAATTTCTAAATGATGCTCACTTTTTATATAAAAATTAGAAGGTTGATTTCGATCGTGATGGCATTACTTGAAGGTTTTGTCTAAACGGGTTAAGAACAAGATTTTGACATTATAAATCATTTGTAAGAAATTAAAGATTCGTGATACCTTAACGGAGTAAATGAAAGAATCTTCTATTTTCTGTATGATGGTCTATTACACTTCCTTCAATACTAGTATGTAAACGAATAGCTCAAATCTTAACAAGCAAGATGATATACTTACTGAGAGATATTAGAAAAAAAATATCTTTTTTTTTTTTTTTTTTGGATGATCTCATTCAGGGACAAGATACGTTACACCTATTACCAATCGATTACTGTAGTAAATGTAAATCTGGAATCAACAGCGTGCCTGATTACAAAACATTATTCATGATATAGTCATAAAGAATCCAAAGATCACTAAATTCGTTTTTTAGGATAAGCTACTACTATAAGTGATTAAACTTCATAGGTGCTTATTAAGCCTTACGAAGCTCTGACTAAAATTAAAAGTATGGTTTGGAATCATTAAGAAGATCATAAACAGGCACTTTATACACTCTTAAACTTTTCATGGAAGTATGCGCATATGTATATAAGAAACTGTCTTTTTTGCGACGTTCAATAATGTCTCAATAAGTAACTAATGAAACTTGGAAATCCATGTAGTCCTTAATATGTGCGTATAACGCGTATTATGTATGACCTCTCTGTAGGGCTTATTGATATTGAAAAACATAGTTAGAGTTAATCTTTTAATTCATATATTATACATCACTTTTAAAGGGAGAAAAGAGATTTTTACTCTAGTAGGTTGCACATTCCCGATGATCCGAAAATTTTACATTCACGTATTCCTATGAAAATGATGAGCTATAATTAAGAGTACCTTTCACTTATGAACATGCTGTTTATGCTTATCAGATACGCGCCAAGAAGTCTCTGATTTACTAGCACTACTGGTTGCATGAAGATATGGGCTAACATAATACTCCATGAAGATCAATATTAACAAAGCCAGTGTGAGATTCTTAATGGGATACTATCTGTCGTATTCGAGATATATTCGTACTATAACAACGACTTTGGTTTAGTAGTCACTTGTATGTGACGGACAATTATATAATAAAAATTGGACTTGAATTAAATAGAAAATATCAGACTTTGAAACATTTTACGATTTAAGATCATAAAATGTTAAATATAAATTATAGGTTAAATAAGATGTTTAAATCTATGCTAGGAAATAAGTGTTATATACTAGAAGATATTTACACTAGTGAATTTCATGAAATAAGATGTAATAGTTACAAGGACTCATATGGGAGTAGCTAACTCATATAAGGCAGGGACATATTGTGATTATAAATCAGATTATGAATGAAACATTGGTTCCAGAGTATATGGCCTTGGTGTATATAGTGAGAGTTAGTGCACGTACATTGAAGGGTGTATAATAATCCGACAACTAAGTCATCAGTAGGCTGTAGAGCTACTCCCTGACTTAGAATAAAGTGATATATAGACGTAGGGGCTTATATTATTTTATTTAAACACAATTGTTCCAGATAATCCTGGTATAACACACGAGTATCACTTTTCTTAATTAATGTTTATACTATATTCAAGAAGTATGTTTACGCTACGCCTTATCTTCGCGTACCTGTAGTGACGAAAGATACATATATAGATATTAGTTGCACGGACCCTTTAGTCTGAGCCTGGTTATTAATCATGAATCAACTCTCTTTTGAGTAGACAAGTGAAATCATACGAGAAAATATATTCATTCACATTTCCTTCTATTCTGATATCATAACCATCTATTGGTAAAATCCCATATCTATCTTGGATAAAATTAATTCAAGCACAGATGTCAAACCTCAAAGTACCCCTCTCTTATATAAAGAGAGGAATAATTCTAGCAGTAGTTTAGTTCTTGAGTTTAATCTTTACCTTTAATAAAGATCCCCAATTCATTCCCATTAATTCTCTTTCTATTCTTTACTCTATTTCTACAAGGATACAACACTATCTACCACCACTATCAATAACTCTTTTCATCATTGAAAGTGTCAAACTTCTAAAATATATTATCAAATTAACTCTTTATTGGAATAAAAAAGAAATAGAGTCCCCAATTTTCAATAAAATATCCCATGTCCATTTGAATTCCTTTGCGAGCCTTTGATCTTAAGATTATAGGTACAGTATAAAAGCAACATTCATAAACAGTTAAAAAATTCAAATATGGCTATGCATTTGATTATCTGGTTTAAGTTATGCAATCCTTTTGAAAAGTTCAAATCATCAATCTCGCAAAATATAGAGTGTTTAAATTACGTTTTGCTTTATTACACAAAAAAAAAAAAACAACTTATTAATGGTATTTATTACAGAGATATTTGCTTTTTTATAGCAGTAGGTTAATTTTATGTCAAATTATCATCGCTACTACTAGGACTAGTAGACGACGGTGATAAAGAAACTTTACTTTTTTTTTCTTCACAATTACAGGAGAAAAAAACATGCCAACAACGACGACCACCAACAGCAAATGCAAAACAAGTAGTTTAATAGTATAGTGTTGAGCGAGCCAATTTTCTACATCATACGATAAAATCCTTCTGTTCTTTTATGCTTATCTTGCCAAAAATTAAACAATAGTATATATATGTAAAGAAATAAAAGACTGTAAGAGGGTTTAGGACTAGTAGGCTTTAATTAATTAAACAGAGAGAGTAGTAGTAACCAAAATTTTAAGAATAATAAGAAAACCCCCTTTTAGACAAAACAACAAAGATAGCTGAGAGAATCAAAAGATTCTAAATCAAGCGTTGACACAATACACCGAATATTGACTCAGACAATACCTTGAGCATTTGACATCTTGAGTTGTGCCTTCTGTAAATTAGTCTTTCTTTTTGGCCAGAAAACCGGGAATAAACATGATTGGCCAGAATTATTTTGTAAGATAGCTCACCAACAATTTGAGATAGGAGTCACCAAAAAGAATAGAAAATGTACACCATTTTATAATCTCCATTAATATGATTGAACAGATATGCTTTTATATATTACCAATTTCGCGCAAACAAACACCGAAAAGTACAAAAGTCACGTGACTAATTTTAAAAAAAAGGCGATTATAATTTTAAAAAAATTAAAATTTTTGTGTAACAGCAACATGGCGCAGCAGGAAGCGCGCAGGGCTCATAACCCTGAGGTCGTCTGATCGAAACGGACTGTTGCTATTACTTTTTTAAATATTCTCGCTCGGAGTTTGAACTCCACTGTTGTAAACTTTTTTCCAATTGATTTTCTTGAGGTATCTACTACTACTATAGTTCTCTCTTCTTCTTCATATATCAGCTTCCTTTATTTACTCATCTATATATCTTTGAAAGTTGTACTGGCTACTATTGTAAGTAAATTTTGATGGCAGTTTGGTTTCATCATATAAAAACTGTCAAACAAAATACAAGGAAAGGTATTAGATAGTAATATACTGACTAACAGCGTGATACGACGTATTTAAAATTACTTTATTATATGAGTTTAGATAAGATGATATATTTTAGGCTATTCAGACAAGTTTTGCACTGTTTTCGTTATCCACTTGGGTCCTTTTTAGGTCTCCCTTGATCCACAAAACAGGAATATTTCCCACTAATACAATGACAGCAACAACAATCATAGATGTATTCATATTATTTGGTGGAGATGCATCAGGACCTGCTCGAAGCGCATCAATAACAAGCGAAAAAACAACCATTGCCAAGGAAGAAAGAGTCCACAATAAGCAAGAGCTTAATGATTCCGAGATGGGATATGTGACTAAAAAAAGGTTAATAAAATTGATGCCTGTAGTATCAATATTACACTTACTTTCACTAGCAAGCTCCAAGTAAACAGGAAACAACGCATATGAGAAAAAGCCATTAATAATACAAGAAATAAGTACTACAGCGAACTGATCAGGTATGACTAAATGTTTGCAATTTTAGTTACAGTTATGAAGTAGTTAGTATTAAATAACCCTACGTTCAAAGATAAAAATGGCGTAAGAAAAAATAACCATGGGTGTCAGTAGTTTGATTAACATAAAATGCTGCTGTGTCTTTCCCATCCAGTAGCCAGTCATTGCTATGAAGACGATGAATAAAAATACTTTTTTTCATTACAGTCATCAAAGTTACCTCCGCCCAAACAACCGCTAAAGACGACAGCTGACGCGCATATACCTGCTTGCTGATCTGTATATCCAAAAGGCGAGATCGCTTCCATGATAAGTACAGAAACAGAAAACACCATACCCATTGATACAGATGTAATAAGAGCAATCCACCAGAATTGAACGTTTTTCACCAGTTCTTTCATACCTTCCCAGAATGGTGCTCTTTCAAAAGTAGCACTTGTACAAGGAGGCACGTTAGGCTTTTTTGGAATGAAAAACGACGGAATTGTGAAAAATGTCGATATACCAGATACAATAATAAGCTAATTATTCAAAATATTTAAAAGACAAAATCAGGAAGGTATTTAAAGAGCTCATAAAAATACCATTTTTGGAACATCTTCAATAGTAGGAGAAAGCATTGGAAGCAGAAGCGGAGCAAGTGCCATACCTACTTGAACAGCTAAATGATAAAAAGTTTAAATAAGCTTCTAATGTTTGGTGTGGCATGTCTTACATAGAACTGTATTAGCAATTCCACGGTCTTTGGGTGCGAACCATACAGCGACAAACTACATAAATTATTGCGTAAGAACGTGTCAGTTGAATTTTTTGTGCACTCCATGATACCTTGGCTGATAAGCTATGTAAAGAAATAGGGTTAAATTACTGGATACAGCTAAATGTTTCTTTTCTTATTATTTTACTTGTAAATCAAAGGACCACCAATACTAGCTACAAATTGACCAATTAAGACAGTCATATATCGTTTTTCAATAGGCAAGAAAATAGCAATGCATCTAATCCAGCACCCCAAAGTATTGACAACAGCGCAAAAGACAATCTGTTAAAGAGAAAAGGTCAACTGTCATTTCCACTACTATTTGTTTTGGTATTGCTTTACAGAGGCTTTAATGCCGAATTTTTCATATGCCCATGCTGTAGCTAACGAGAAGACTGTATTGCATATGGCAGAGGCATTTGATAACCAATTAATCTGAGTAAGTGAGACGTTCATCCATTTTGACATGATATTAGGGACACTTGATCCCGTACTCCACATAAAAGAGCAACTAGTACTGACGCCAATACAGACAATGACCTCTATCCAAGCAGCAATACTTGTCTTTTCTTCTAGTCTAGTGTCTTCATCAGTGACCGTTGAATTAGAAGACGTTGTAGAATCTGCTGATTTTTCAGGTACGAAATGTATGTCTGGAAGGCTATGCATTGGGATTTGAAGAAAGAAAGAGTAAAAAAGATGATTATCGGGGATTCCAATATTTAACCCATCAAAATAGCCGAACAATAGAACAGTGGTTATTTTTTAATGGAAAACAGCAGTTACCCCTGAATTCCAATTGTTAACAATAATTTTAATGTGAAAGAGTCATTAGCTGTCAAATGGGTGTGTTTATTTTAATATATGATGGTATTTATACAATTTGAAATAAGCCTAAGCATATAATAATAAATCTCGGTACTCTAAATAGGTCAGCTTGCTTTTGTCACCAAAATGGCGTTTCTTTGAGCAATTTAGAATCATACCGAGACTGGATAAATAAAAGATGGGATAATAATTTTTAATTATAATTACATATAAAGGAGGCGATATTATTTTTTATGAACGACCGTTTTTGGTAATGATCTAGTATTATGATTATTTGATAGCTTTTGATTGGCTTTATCGAGCTTCACCTGTATAACTCGTTGATGTTCTATCTGATCTTTCAGTTGAAGTTTTATATTATGCAATTGGTCGAGAACTCGAGACATTATGGATTCGATATCTGCTCTTGCTTTCGATTCATGGCGCAAACGTGCCTCCAGAGGATGTATTTGTGCCTTTATATGATCAGTTTTACGTTGATATGTTTCTCGCATGTATTCTAGTCGTTCTTGAAAAACGCGTTGCTGCTGATTCATTAATATAACCATATTTTCCATTGTTGATTCTATAGCTTTACGTGCCTTAACTTCCTTTTCGAGGCGCTGTTCAAGAGCCTTATACCGTGCTTCTAGAGATAGTTGCCTACGACCGAGATATTTACGCCATGCTCTTTGAATTTTAATAGCGGCTTGCTCTTCGCGTTCAGGCATAAATGGTATAAAAAAGGATGCAGATTCAATTAACGGGCAATCAAAATCGTCATACTCTTCGTCAGTAGTACAAATGGTGGGTGGCGAAGTATGGTGCTTATCCATTTTTATAAAAACTACTTTTGAATGACTAGAGAAGTTGCTGTTATTATCTCCATTAATAATAGTTGAAACAATCGACGAGCTTCTTGTGTCAAAAGGGTGAATACTATGATAAACTAAGAAAAAAAAAATATGAGAATTAATTTATTCATGCGATTTTTTTTTTTTCAAGATTATACCGTTTTCGCAATTGTATTCTCGAAACACAAAAGGTATTTCGTCCCAATGGATTTTACCCAATTGGCGATAATCTACCTGTGCTTGAGGTAACTGGAGTGGTGAGAGTTGATTATCAGCAACCATATCATCATCACCGGATACAGACGAACATTCATCAAAATGTTCATCGTGTTGCTCAAGAGACATAATGTATGATTTTCGAGGAAACTCATAACAGTATTGCTCAGGAGCTAAGTGTTGAGCTATCTCCATTCCATTTTCTTCATGCTATAAACATAAATAAATGCTCTGCTTAAAAGAAAACTTCTTTTTGCTTTTCTTTACCCTATTCTTATACAGAAAGGAAGTTGGAGGTTGGAGATAAATAGGCTTTGAAAGGTAACCTTCCGCCATTTTACTGAAATAGTTAAAAAAAAGGAGAGAATGTATTTAGAGAGTTCTTATTATATGTGTTGTTTTTAAAGCGTAGAATTAAGATAAAAAAGAAAAAGATTGTAAACAAAGGGCTTAAATATGATCCAAAAGGATTCTGTGAAACTGAGAAATTAGGCATGTGATTTAATGATCGCTTTTTTTGTATTCACGAAGCAATGCCTCTTGCTGTGTCTAACGTTGCCTCTATACAAAACCCCAATTAATTTCCATATATATAAACATGACCTTCATTATCTAATAACGAAATCCGTCGGATAGGAGACAATGATAAAATGTCTTGGTAAAAATCATCGAAAGAGAAAAATTATATTTAGATGACATAATAATAATTCTTGCCTGTTTTTGTTTATTTCTTCAACCTCAATATTTAGTTGAATTTTCAAGTGTTTCCTTGAATAATTTGATTGTGATTTCTGCCGGATTTAGTAATTTGTCCACCAAAGCATCATAAGAATTAGCATATGAAAACGTACAACTAATGAGGACCAAGCGTTTCTCTTTTCTTTTTTTTTTTTTTTGTGTGCGTCTCCAATCTTGATAAGGGCTCATTGACTGTAGTAAGGCATCCCCGGAATTGTACTCGTTCTTGATGTGTTCATAAACGACAAGTATTTAAGCCTTATAGTGAATTTGAGGTTGAACAAGGAGGAAGCGTTGTTCACGAAAAGTGTATAGTGTTCCCGTTTACTACCAAATTTTCAAAATAGCAGTCGTTAACTCAAACTAAGCAAGTAAACATATTTATCTAGTTGACTTTCAACAGCTAATAGCGGTTTGTACAAAGTGGTCTCTATATTGATGTGAAGAACTTTAACGCGAAATTTAGTTTCTTTCATGCTTTCATGTAAGACTGTCGTCACTAGAGCTCTTATTAGGACCTTCGGTAAACATATGTTAAATCTCAGGCAATACTGTCTCCTACTGCTACCTTAGTAATCAATTTTAATTATATACCTTATTAAAAGCTTCCCCCATAATTACTTCTTGCTTACTTTTCGACGCCTCTTTTTTATCGTTATCTTTTTTTTATTTGCCATGCCAGAGTCACCAAGAACTTTTCTTTTTCCAATTGTCACTATCTTATATAAAGAAAACATGTAATATCTAGAAAGCTGTTATCCTTTGCTTTAGAAGCTTTTCTCAAGGTAACTAGCAATTCAAAGGTCCCTTGTTAAAACTTCAGCGTGTTTCCAACTTGAGTTGCATATGTTAAGTTAAAAGTTGTGCAAAGCGTTGCGTTTATGAGAAAGTGTTTTGGATCTTTCTGCATTTTTGCGCATGACAATCCCTTCAATCTTAAAATAACTTATGATTTTTTTTCCAAATCAATCCATTGACTCAATTGCACTGATGTCATAACAAACTTCGTACTGACTACTCAAATGCTTCAGTTAAGTAAACTTAAAGCAATCAACGGATTACTTTTATAGATTCAAAAGGCAGTGGATGTGAAGTCAAAATCAATCATATCAGAGTAATTATCTGATGGCGATAACAGGAGCCCAGGCCACAGAAAAAGGAATTAATAGCTTGCAGGAGTGTCATCTGCGAGAAGGCTGCCAAAGTGCCAGTAACAATTGAGCAATAAGCGTTAATACAAGGGAAAAATAGAGTGTTCCGATTGTGGTTACTTATACCTTGGCGGTTAGTCTTACTTTTCGATGAGACGAGGCGAGTGTATTACCTTTTTTCGAACAATCAAATAAAGTTAATACTAAAGACACAGTCTTCCACCCATTATATTAAAAATACCAGGAGAGTATGTATTTAAAGTACTGTTTATGTTATATATGTCGTAAGAATTAAGTAAGAATTAAAGGCATATTAATAAAAGTATAGTTATATGTATAATATATAAAGGATTGTATGAGTGAGAATCGGTTCAATTATTGGTCACTTTTCTTGTATTCGTTAAGCAAGAAGTAAATATTTCTTGCAGCGTCCAACATTGCCTCTATGTAAAAAAAAAAAAAAAAAATCAGCTGTCTAAACATTATATAAAAAAAAAGATGGTGTGTTGATAATACCTTGGTATACCACATCATTATCTAACAACCAAGCCTGTTGGATAAGACGGTGATGAGTTATTTTGCTTTGGCGATAAAGATCCTTTTAAGAAAAATTAGACGAGGGACTTCTCTTTTTTTTTTTTTTTATTACCTCCAATAGATCTTTATCTTTGGTAGAGCTTTCAAATGTTTCCTTGAACAATTTAATTGTGATTTCGGCTTGATTTAGCAGTTCATCCATCTAGTTATCATAATTATTAGCATTTGAAAATGAATCAACTTTGTTAACCTGGTTTTTTTTTTTTTTTTTTTACGTACCTCAAATCTTGATAAGGGTTCGCTCGTTGCAGAATGACCTTTGGAGTTAATACCCATTATCATTTGAACTGGGTTGACTCTGGAAGTAGGTGTAGACAATGATCCAGCTAAACCAGGCGCATCAACGACATTTCTGATATCATTGAAAGGATCTTCGTTGGATAGTGCTGTGGGAGAAAGTTGGTAAGCGTTATTTTCAGGTAGCAATCTATTCTGGGTGACTGAAGAAGTTTCAGCATTTCTATTAGGGGCATATGATGAACGATTCTGTACATTTGTATTGCGGTTTCTTCGGGGCCCTTGCGAGTTATAATAACAACCAACTCCTTCACAAAGTTTCAGTAAATGATGCATGTATAAGTCGTTGTAATATTTTATGGCTAGGGCAGTCAAAAGTTCGCCCAGAATATTTCTTACATTTTGATGAATCTTTTACAAAAGTTAGTATACCTAGCATTGATGAATAAGTTAACTAGTATTATACCTTGGAGTACCAAATTTCACGTAAAGAGTCAATAAACTTTACATCTCTTAATTCGTCTAAGTAAAATGTGAATACTCTATACGCAAAGAACATACCTTGCTTCATTACCTTCAAATATAGCACAGTTAAAGCTAATTTCTTTTAGTAACTACATGGCACAGAAAAAGTCAGATAAAGATTTTGTCAAACATAGCTTTGAGAACCACTCACCGTAACTGCCAAATACTGGGTTTGAGGTTCTTCAAAAACATATAAATTTTTACAAATAGTTATTCTTGCTTTCCTGCATGCACCCTTTTTACTGTTAATGATTGTACATATTTTGATACTGGTATCCCAGTCGATATATCTGTTTGTGGGCACAACGGCTTTTTCTAATAAATCACAATTGTTAAAAACACGACAAAAGACATCTGCCCATATAATGAACGTTACTTATTAAGGACTGTACATCTTCTTGATCTTTTTGAAAAGTAAATGTTCTATCACAAAAACCTTGTTAGATCGTCATTAAAACTAAAGTTATTCCTGACGTACCTTTTTAAACTGTTCATACTTGGGAATAAACAAATAAAAAAGAAACGAATAAAAATCCTCGTGTTTTATATTACTTTTTTAAAGATCAAAGTATTACACTTGTGTAATGATTTCCAAGTGGTTTCTATGGTAACTGAACACAAAAAAGACAATGAGAAGGAATCCGGAATTTAAATAAATAACAGTTTAACAGCATTGGGAATTTTATTAAAGATTAAAATGCAGGGTATTGACTTGTATGTATTTTTATTATTAGTGTTCTGAGCGGCTAGCCATGCCAGCCATTAGACGTTGTTCAGTTGTAATGGGTTCATTCCATTGACCATCGTAAACGAGAGAAGTTTGGGTTTTCATAAAGCTAGCTACTGCGGTTCTTTCAGCCTCGTACATGTCAAATGTTACACCTTCGAATTGATTGTTGAAAGTATAAAAGTTTGTAGCATATGCAAAACGAGTCAAATTGGGAAAGAGTGTCAAGAGATCATGGAAGCCGGGCGTTGATAAAGGAGTAGTGATATATTTAGTGATTCTTAATTGGCGTAAGGAAGAACCAGGTATATAATCGTCTTCTTGCTTATTATTAGGGGTATCATAAGGTTTGAAGCGATGTTGATGAAGGCGTCGGGTAGGCTTTTTTTGTTGTTGTTTTTGTTGATGCAGTGCTGCGTTGCGGAAGGAGTTGTAAAGAGATAAATCCCTGTTAGTTACACATGCTAAATCATGAACTTCAAGTGTAGACAGGCGAGTGCATTTAGATAATAATTCCCAAAAAGCACGACTTGAAATTGTACCAGTAGGAGAAGCGCCGCGTAATTCATGACCGTTTTCGCTGATCAATCCAGTTAATTCTAGAACATCTTTGGATTTGATACTGCATAAAGTTAATGATTCTAAGTTTGGCCAATGTCTTGCGATTGTCATGAGGACGGCATCATTCATGCCAGCATGGAGACCACGGAAATGACGCATTTTTGGACAACCTGAAACAATAGCTTGTAATAAACCGGAAGAATGAAGACCCTTATCACCGTTGTTGATATAATGAAAGGTTTCAAGGGATTGACCATGGCAGGCAATAGCACAAAACAATTCAGTCATTTCAAAGTCCAAGCTGCAATCTTTGATCTTAATGGAGTGTAGTGTCGATCTGCTGAGATCTAATATTTTTGTGAAAATATCAGAAAACAAATTGTGCAGTTGGAATCCATGGTTTAAATATTCTTGACGGCGGCGGTTTGGTTGAAGGGCTCTGATGTGAGAGAATAAGAGAGGTCTATTTACGGGTTGTGTAGAAAATTGTACAGGAACAACAGTGTTTTGTATAAATTCAGAATAGCATCCTTCGATTGTAAGACTTCTAATGCGAGGGCTCATATTCATTAACCATTCCATTGCTTTTACAAGTTGATTAAACTCTAAATTTTTCAATTCAATATCTTGGTATAAGTGTGGATCTGTGCAGTTGTAGTGCCATTTTCGAGATACTCTATATATATATTATTTAGTTACTGAAATCAATATAGCTGACATCATTTTTGTGTTAATTTACCTTGATGCTCTAATTCTATCTTGTAGTGGAAGATAAATGAAGATTTGCTGGAGAATTGGGTTAGGAAACATTTATGTAGGTTAACAAAGAAACAAGTGGAAAAAAGCTAATTTTTATACTTTTTTTTTTTTTTTTTTTATAAATGTCTTGCTGTAATTATAGTTGGTAACCAATGTTTTTCAATTTTGGAGTGTCCTATGAGAACTTGGCGAATGTTTCAGGTACAAACTGAGTATCAACCTTGATTGTAAACAATCATAGAGTAAGAAAAAAAGGAGTAAAACAAAAAAAAAGAAAATAAAAATAAAAATTATTGTTATGGCAACATGAAAAGAAAATAACTTTGTTAGCTATGGTTATGTGGTTGTCATAGGATACCATTGATGAATAATATGTTTCACTCATAAGAACAATTCTTTCATCATATGTTTGGTCCCCTCAATGATGACCTATTATATAAAAAACTTTGGTTTCACGGTTAAAATATTTTTCTTTTGCCAATTTTATTGCAAATAGGGACTAAAATAAATTTTGTATAGAATAGTGCCTAATTAAAACTTTAAAATTATTTAGTATATCTCCACTATGTTTCTTTTTATTTAAGAAGGGGGAATCCGAAAGGCGGGGAAATAACCAGGTGAAACAAAAAAAAAAAAATATAAGTGAAGATCAAAAATAAAAATATATGGACTGAGTTTAACGGGTGAAAGAAATCACGGAAATAGGCAAGATTATCTCGATTACTGTCACAAAAGGTAAAGGTTATACGCAATTTAATGAAATGTTTTTTCAGGTCCTGGCTTTTATGTTTACATTACTTTGATATGGTGTTATTTTCGGCGACATTTATACATTGTTTTCTACTGTTTCTCATATTACCCAAGTGAATCCTTAAAGCATTATGTTAATCATATCAGTTTATATAACATATACTACTAAATCTAGTATAAGAATCATCCAATTATTATTTATTAAAAGCTTCTTATTCCAAGATATTTCTAAGCATTAGACATTAAAATACTGTCACCTCTTATCATTTAAAACATAGCTGTTTTCCAATGGGATGGTTTCGCTTTCTCCGAGCCAAGACAGCTATAACTGTAAATAGTGTTTTCAGTTTTCAATACACGAAAGAAAATCTTGTGCTAGAAATTTAATGCGGAAGGATTCCATGTTGAATCATATGACGGTATTTTAGCATGGAAATTGTTAGCTGATGCTGAAGCATCTTCAAAAATTGCGTGTATTACTGCATTCGTGCAGAGCATAAGCATAATGATTTAATGGATATGTAAAAAGACCCAGAGCCTTCGTACCTTTTCCTGTATCTAGTGCTGGTTTTTTTTAGCTGAAATTTGACCTTTTAATATGTGCTTCACTTATATGTAAATGAATGCCACTCTAAAAATAGACAATTTAACAAATGAGTTAAGAGGAAATGTTTCCGTTGAGCTTTTATAAGTGCATAGTAACTAGATAATATGTCTTTACTAATCAAACAACAGACTCGACAGTTATTTGTTCTGTGTAGAATAACGGTGACAGAATTCTTTTTAAAGTGCCGTTAAATTGTCTTTCTCCCCTGTGTCCCTGAGCGCAGTTCTTTACAATGGACAAGTCATAATCCATCAATTTCGCGTTACATAATGAATAATGGCTCTGTGTTACATGTCATCTCTTTTTTTTTTTTTTTTTTTTTACGATTTTGAATCTGATTCAAACTTTGTTGTTAGCCTGTTTAACGGTAAAATGGATGTTTACAATAACATTTCTAGCAGCAGTTATGTCGAATTTTTATAGCATGATTTTTTGTAAAATTAAATTTTATTTTTAATGTGGAATGTGATATTTGCCATGAATTTGTTTGTTTAAGGACCAGCAGTAGGAGCAGGGTTCATTCTGCGCTTGCCACCAACTTGGGTAGTAACATTAACGAAACGACGGCTAACAAAAAAAGAGTAAATGCGTTAGTAGTGTTGATGAATTCAATGACATGAGAGCATTACTTGTAAACTTGTCTCTTCTTTGCACGACCAGTCTTGGACTTCTTCTTTTCTTGCTTAGCAACCTTGGGGGTTTGAGACTTGACTTTACCAGCACGAGCTAAGGAACCGTGAACTTTACCCTATACATGAATAAGAATGAATGGATGGATGGATGCAAAGGTATGCAGCTTCTTACCATTATGAATTATACTAAAAGAGTTTTGTATACGGATGATACATGAACTGGCTAGTTTAATATTTAGCCCCGGACCGGACAGCTTTCGTTAACTTATTTCGAGTCGGACCTTATAATGTTGCCATAGCAACAAAAGACGTTCATGTAACTAGAAAATAAATAATTTTTTTCTGGGCGAATTAAAATTACTTTCTGAACAATTTGCTTACCTTTTTTAGACAAAACAAAAATGGAAATTAGACAAAAGAAAAATTAGTTTTTGGACAGGCTCTGTTTGTTGGATGTTGCTTACCTGTATTAAATTACTTGAGCGATAACTCAAACGGAAGATCTAGGTTTCTTTCTTGGTGTTGGTGCTTGTGGATCTTGTCTTCTTTTTGCTGGACGGCTTAAGCAATGTGGGCGGGTACCTGTACTTCTCAAGTGATACAGGATTTTTCTAAAGTTGCACACGGCAGCAAGGTCTCGATTAGACAGCTTTGGAGGAGAGTGGTTTTCACATTTGAGGAGGCCATTACAAATAACAGAAGGCATTTTATTTCTCTTAAATGGTCTGGGGTTCTTGACTTTCTTAAACTTTTTCAATTGTCCCTCATAATCTGGACAAACGCTCAAAGTCCTGAATTCGTCAATGAGAAGTACAGTAAACCTATTTTTCTGGAGCATTTTGACAAGGCCCTTATTTCTTATTGGCTCATGAAATTTTGCTGCCTGTGCAGACCAATTTCCAAGTATGAGCACAGAATCTGAGCCAAACTTCTGTCTTAAACTTCGAACTAACTGATAATCGTTCTGCTTGTAGTAAGTGTAATCAGAGAAACGCATCTTCCGGAAAGGCAGAGAGTTCAAAGCCTGTAGCTGCTTATTCGTTAATATTTGGATTTCATTTAATTTTTCCTTTAGTGCTTCTTGTTGTTGATGTTCGTTAAGCCAATCAAGAGTGTTTGCAACAAAAAGTAAGAGATCATCAATAATATTTTGTGAAACCTGTTTTTGTATGTGTCTTTGCAATAACATAAGTTGAAGATTCAGAATAAAGGTTTGTAGTTTCTATCGCTCATCGTGGGCATCAATATTACTTCTAGGGAGTGATTCCGTATAGCATGAAACAAATAAATGTCCCCAGTACAAATTGTTCCTTTTTCGAATATTAAATCTATTGCTGAAATCGTAATTGAGATCCTGCGTCATAGTTCCTGTTTCATTACCGTAGTATTCATAAAGTAAATTTCCATGTTCGGTTCTAGCTTTTAAGTAATCAACAAACAGCAAAAGAGTGACGGATGACGAGTTTGTCTTCGAAAGAGCATTTTGTGCCAAAAGCATATTTGACGGAATCAACCTTTTTTTGCAATATATTGAAGCGACGTGCTTGTTTATTTCTGCAAACTTGAGTGTATCTAAATATTTTCTTATCTTTTACTGTGCTGGTCTCCTTCATACAATATAGTAGATCACGCCTATTCGGATCCATCAAAACGCACCTCCCCTTTATCTCTTCGTGTTGTGATCTGGTCAACGATTCGACATACTTCAGTTCATGATTGTCAGCACTATTTGTTCTTGAACTACCTTCTCCTAATCGCGTATGAGTCGTTGAAAAGCTCTGCTTTATAATAGATGCACCAATCCCATCTGTTTGCATTGTTCCACGAAATTGCAAAGATTTTTGGTCCCCCTGACCCTATATCGTTTTTGTCTTCATATTAACGAACTGGTTCCAAATAGTATCCTTGTCTTCTGTCATGTTCTTTTTTTTCAAGATATGGTAATTCACTATCTTCGTGTCCAAAGTCATACATCCAGGTATAAAAGAGCACTTCAAAGGAATGCAGTGAAAACTTTCTAGATCGTGTAATTGACACAGTTGAGTCAATTTATAAAAGGCTTTAAAGTGGTTATGAGGGCTGACTTTAACATCGTAATAAATAGAAGACTTTTTAAAGCTGTATCTATTCACATAATTGGGGTTGTTTGATAGGCCCTTACACTAAGTCGTTCACCAAGAAGTTTCAACAAGAAACAAACACATCACTTTCAAAAGTACGTATAGCGATTGAAATGGAGTTTGGTAAAGTTTCTCAGTACTTTAGTGCTTGCAAATGGAGATAGAACAAAAAGCTAGGACAAACAACACCAACAAGAACATATATCATTGCCACATTATTTAAGAATATACATCAATTTTCAAGCTTGACCCCCCCCAACTGTCGAAGATCATCTTGATGGTTTAATGAGGTGTAGAAGAAATGATATTGAAGAATAAAATATTTAAAATATGTCATCTTTTTAAGTTTTTACAAAATACGCTATTTGCTATTTACCAAATATGGCAACTTTACATCATCAATACAAATGAATTTTCCTCAATACTGTCCAAAAACTAATTTTTCTTTTGTCTAATTTCCATTTTTGTTTTGTCTAAAAAAAGTAAGCAAATTGTTCAGAAAGTAATTTTAATTCGCCCAGAAAAAGATTAACTTCGTCTGAATTTTAAGTATAGGAATACTTTAGAAACAGGCCATGCTGACGTAATGTTAACTATAAACAATTAGTATTACAATATTATAATTGTGTCATTTCATTTTCAAGTCATTTATTATTGACGTCAGCATTAAAGAGCACCTTCCGAGAACAAGAAAGTGAGCAGTTAATTAAAACACCACTATTATATACAAGTAAATCATGCTTATACTCAATATGATAGAGTAAACTCTTTCTTCTATATGTTAGCCAGAAATCAACAACTGAAAGACAATACTCTGATCACATGTCTGTTTTGTATGATACGTGACAATCACACTGTTTACTACTTGGGAAAATCTAATCATATCAACTATTAGATCTATAAATCTTTAGATCTCTTCTTAAGCGGTTACTGTTGAGGAGCGCTTTAAAGTAATACCGAAAAAAAGAAGGTCCTTCGAATGCCCCCCAATTTTCACATTATAATTGTTATTCGCACCAATCATTGATTGTCGTTAGTATCGGAAATTACGCGTGTTCCAAAACTGTACTGTATCTTCTTTAAGTTTTTAAATGCACGACAATTGAAACTAAGCATGTGTGTTTAATTGAATCCGCATTTTGTTTTCTTACAAACAAAGAGACACCTAAATCAGCCTTAAAAACTTAAATTAGCAGTAAAATTTTCAAGTACACCAGGATACCTGTTACGAAGGAAGCGTACTTTTCCAGCTGCTAAAAAAAAAAAATGCAGCTTGTTTAAACACAGATTATTACTATATTTAGTAATGAGCTACACACTGACCTTTTTTTACCCAATTTTTTTTCTTTTCTTGCATTATCTTATAGCCTTCCTATCAGTTATCAGCTTTTTATTGAAGATAACATTGAAGTTTTTGTGAATCACAAATTTGATAGTCACTGCACCCCTCTCTACACCCCTGTGAAGTAGTAGAGCCACTGCCTCCTCGTCTTCCCCTTATTACCTAATGTCACATTTTTTATTGATTTCCTCACTGGATATTTGCTTGAGCCGTGGGAAAGCAATACTGAAAGTTGATTGGTGTCACATGCACAAGAAACAAGTCCAAAAAAAAAAAGTTTATATAAATATCACATTTTAAACGCTAAATGCACGCTTTTTTCTTTTTTCTTTTCTTTTTATCAATTAAAGTTAAAATCACAATGACTCATATCTCAAGTAAAGAAGCTGTTGAATACGAAGCTACTTATGGTGCTCACAAGTAAGTTAAACGACGTGTTTAAGAGGTTTCGGTTATATTGATAAATATCTAGTTATCATCCATTGCCTGTTGTCTTTTCTGAAGCCAAAGGTATTTGGGTATGGGATCCAGAGGGCAACAAATACATGGACTTTTTGTCTGCTTATTCTGCTGTCAATCAGGGTCACTGTCATCCCAAGATCGTTCAAGCCTTATGTGACCAAGCTTCCAAGCTCACATTATCTTCCAGAGCTTTCTACAACGATATCTATTCTCAATACACAAAATACATGCACGAATATTTTGGCTACGACATGGTCCTTCCTGTCAACACAGGTGCTGAAGCTGTCGAAACCGCTATCAAATTAGCTCGTCGATGGGGTTACCAAAAAAAAAAAATTCCTGACAATCAAGCCATTGTTTTAAGTTGTGAGAATAATTTCCATGGTCGCACAACAGGTGTCATTTCAATGAGTACGGATCCAGATTCCTACAGTGGCTTTGGTCCCTATTTACCCTTAGTGGGTCCTGTCGTGCCTCAAGTAGACAACATGACCATTCGCTACAATAACCTCGAAGATCTCGAAAAAGTCTTGGACAGAATTGGAACTCACGTGGCTGGTTTCTTGGTAGAACCTATTCAAGGTGAAGCAGGTATCATGGTACCCGACGATGGTTATCTCAAGAAAGCCTATGAACTCTGTAAGAAACATAATGTCCTCTTCATTGCAGACGAAATCCAAACAGGTCTCGCTCGTACAGGTAAAATGTTATGTGTAGAACATGATGGTGTTCGTCCAGATATCGTACTTCTTGGTAAAGCACTTTCAGGAGGTGTCTACCCTGTTTCTGCCGTATTAGCAGATCGCGATATTATGTTAACAATCAAGCCAGGAGAACACGGTTCAACTTATGGTGGTAATCCTTTGGGCTCAGCCGTTGCCATGGCCGCTCTTCAAGTCATTAAAGATGAAAATATGGTCGAGAACGCTGAGCGTTTAGGCCAATTGTTTAGAAAAGAAATTAGTAGCTTGAATTCTCCTATTGTTAAAACAGGCAAGTAATTTTATAGGATGGGAAAAAGAACCCACGGAGACTAATATGTTTATTTAGTGCGTGGTCGTGGTTTATTAAATGCTATTGTGATTGATGAGACTAAATCCGAAAGAACGGCATGGGAACTTTGTTTACTTTTGAAATCAAGAGGTTTATTAGCTAAACCCACACACGAACACATTATTCGTTTAGCTCCTCCACTTTGCATCACTGAAGAAGAAATTAAGCAAGCTGTTTCTATTATTGGTGATGCTTTAAAAGATATTGTAAACATGAAGAAAGAAGATATTCCTAATGAACTTGGCGTTTAAATAAAAATTTAGCATCTTTCAAAGATTTTGTACAAATCTGCCAAATTAGCTAAGGGTGTGATGTATTCTTTCAATTTTACAGGCGCAGCAAAATAGGTTTTAAAGCATGGGAAAATTAAATGTTGAATTTTCCATAAATAGTCATCTTTTCCATCATGACGATCTACGCTGTAAAACAGAGCAAGTTCCCGGGATAACGTGCGAAAACAATCTTTCTCTGACTCCCAATCGACTTCTGTGCCTAATCGGAGTAAAAACAATGGCAGCTTGTCCATGTTGGGTATATAGTCTTTAATCAACATAGGCAATGCAAGTAGCTGTCCATTTTCTGAAATTTCAAGCGAGAAATATTCGAGCAACATTTCAGCTCTTGACACCAATAGATTTGTAATAGTCTAAAAATACACGTTAATCTTCTTAAGGTTTATACAGTGCAGAATCTTACCTCATTGATATGATCTACGTCAGCTGGTAAATCACCGTTTCTCTTTTCAATTTCTAAAGCAATAGTCAAGCACTCTTTAATAGAAAGCGGCTTTGATAGTCTGAGTTGGCCCATATTACAAAACTCGTTCAATACAATTTGATAAAACAGTTCTTCACTAATTTAAGTATGCGTGGTGAATAGTCATGTTATAACAGCTTGAATTGTTTTTTTTTTTTTTTTTTTTTTTTTTTGTTATACCTGGCCACATTGTAGTTTACAAGATAAATGTTTTGTTCATATTGTATCAGGGCTAAAACATCATCAACACAGCCAATAAATGAGTGATAGGAGAATATACTCGTAAGTCCAGCACTTTCCTCTTTCTTGACTTCTTTTCGTAATTGTAATACGCTTGTTAATCGAACATCCACTCGCGGCTTTTTTACAATTTGTGTCTGTCTTGTTTCTGCCTGTTGATCAACTTCCATAGGCTCTGCTTCTTTAGGTCTATAGACAAATGTATCCAAAGTCGTCACTCTACTATCCGTTCTCACATATTTATATTCAGGCACATTACGGTTCTGTGTTGTGACCTCTATAAATAAAATAAGTCATCAGATACTTTCCCCCTCTCTTTTATTTACCATCTTGTATTTTCTCTATTGTTGGATCTGATGCACCGGGTAATAGGGACTGAGTGTAAAATGTTCTCGAGTTGTTTGCATTTTCCAATGCTTCTTCAAATAACTGCATGATCGCCTCGACAATCTTCTCTTCATGTAAGAAATGAACTTCTTTCTTTGTTGGGTGGACATTTACATCCACATTTTTCGGTTCAATTTCAAGACTGAGGTATACAAAAGGGTGTGCTCCTCTTGGCAAAAGTGTAGAATATACATTTTCAATAGCTCTTTTTATACTTGAACTTTCAACAGCTCGATCTAAACCAAGAAAATGTTAACTATTGATACATCTTCTTTCTTTTCTTTTTCTTTACGGTTAATGAATAACAGAAAAGTCATGCGTTTCAAACTATAGTTAGCATTCGATATATGTCCTTCCACTTTGAAATCCAAATTGTCAAATTCTTTTTTTACAGTTAGCAATTCAGACGCAACTGATCCATGAAGTTGTCGAATCGTGTCTACCACAGTGGCGCCTGTCGATGTCTGTATATCTGCCATAGATGCTCCCTGTTTTCGACACGTAAAGCTCACACCTGCGTTATGTACCGCGTACCTACCCACAATATCCAAAATACGATTGTACTCATCGCTTGGTGATTTGAACGCCTTTCGTCGTGTGGGAACATTGAAAAACAAATCCTCTGCTGTGATCTGTGTACCGTTATTACCAGCACACGGTTTGGGATCCGCACTCGTTCCTGGTTTGGCAGGAACCAAATGTCCATCTGAATACAGTGCACGATACGCACAAGGTGAATCTACTGTTTTTGTGGTTATTGTCACATGAGCCACATGTGAAATACTTGCTAATGCCTCTCCACGAAAACCATGAGTTGCAATACGTGACAGGTCCTCAAAGTTGCTTAGTTTACTAGTCGTAAATCGTTCACATACAATTGCCATATCTTCTTTCTATTTTGTCGTTAATCAACAAAAAACAAAAGGTATTGACGGCAGACTTACTCTAATCCCATGTCCATTGTCTTGAATTTGTAGCAATTTTAGTCCTCCATCCTTGACTAAGATTTGAATTTGGGTCGATCCTGCATCCAGTGAATTCTCAATAAGTTCTTTTAATGCATTGGCAGGACGTTGGATCACCTATTAGTACTCATAAATAAACTATCTTGTTAGAGAAAGATTCAATGTTATTTACTTCTCCAGCTGCGATTCTGTTCACAACCGCCTGATCTAATTTCTTAATGCTTGGTATATTTGACATGTTTGCAAAGTAGAAAAGAAACGTCGTCACGATTAATTTTTTTTGGGAATCTTTATTTGGACACTCTCAACCTATGGTCCTGAAGTGCTGTTTCCGTACTCAGCAAGCAGGAAAACATTCAGGTTCAAGAAGTGGCTGCACAGGATGAAATAAACAGAATTACAACAGCTAAAATTGGTAATGAAAGAAAAGTGAAAGAAGCTTAAGGATGATATAAAGAAGAAAGGTAAGTTGACAAAAAGAATAGTGCAAGAGTTGGAAAGAGAATTATGTCGCTTCCATATTGCTTTATTACTTGGACATTCTCCTCCAAAAAAATAATAGCCTCCCTCAGCCTCTCCCAAAAACGTTAAACCACCAGATTCTTGACGAAAACATTCTACCTGGTCAACCATTTAGAGAGAAACAGAGGCAGGGAAAAGCTGTTTTAAAAGAACTGGTCTGAGGCCTTGGATGAGCCATTCACCCATCTCAAGTTTTTAAAACTCACAATCATGCCTGAGATTGAGTCTTCATTGGTTTTTGAATTATTGTTGTAATTGTGGATTTATTTATATAATGTTAGAGAAATATTGACAAATATTACTACATAAAATAGAGCCATCATCATTCTTCATAATAGCAGCAATATAGCCATCAGGACGAACAAGAATGACTTGAGGAAGTTCATTATCTTGAGTGTTGTTTTTATCGTTTTTGCGTTGATACAATCTATGACATTGTGCTTGGTTCAACTTGTCTATATATACCTTATTACAATCCATCAAGCCTTTGAATTGTAACACTTGGTCTGATGTGCTGGTTGTGACAACTACAGTATGAACAGGTGGCAATAAAGTGGATGTCTTGCTCATTTCGTCTAAAAATTTAGCCACAGTTTTGTGAGTTTCTCGTAAATCGTTTGCTAAAACGAAGATTGTATAAGATAGCCAAGCAGGAGGGTTGTCCTTTCTATGTGGAACAGCATCAAAGAGACGTGTCTTTTTACCCGAGGCGAAACTAAAGACCTTGAAGTTGGGGGCACGCATACCCGGTTTCATCACGTAGCCATTCTGTTCCAGTTCCAGGCCTTCATCGTTAGGGTTATAAATAAGCGTCACTTCATCTTTTGAATTAATTTCGTAACTGACACCATAGCCAGCTGTAAACAAACGATTCTTTTCAACAACTTCGCAATAGTCAGAAGCTTCGTGTCCTGCAGCCGCCTTTGCCGCAATCTTGTCTATCTTTAGTACATTTTGTGCAACAGGCCATCTTTCTGAATGGTAAGTGTTTAAGAATTTTCTTGCTAATTGACCTTTTTCAACCATTGCTATTTTCCACACCTTGTAAATATATATATATGTGAGAAATCCCACTTTTTTTAATTCGATATATTGAATACATACAAGATTAAATACATCACCGAAACCTGTATTGACCCCTTGACCTAAAGTAGGGCTCTGAGAATGAGCAGCGTCACCACACAAAAAAACGCGGAGATCGTCTGAGCTTAATTTTGAAGCATAGCGCTGCCCCACGACATAGACAGACCAATACAGAATGCCCAAGAATTCAATACGGGCAGGTAGCAAAGCACGTTTAGTCTCTCTCTGGATATCCTCCAATTGAATTTTGTTTCTATTGTTTTGTTCTTTTCTTTGTTCATGTTCATTTTCATTAAAGTGAACAAAGATACGAGTCAAGCCATTTTCTCGTGGAAACATACTAATTGTTTTAGCGTGATCGCTTTGCACAATACTACTCTTATATGTTAATAAGACAGAAATAATGACAGAGACATTCTTACCAAACTTCTTTTCTACTCGCAAAATTTGTTCTGATTAAAGCATCAATAACACCTGCATGTGTTTCACTTGTTTCTCCCTCATTGATGATATTGAGCTGTTGTCGAATATCACTATGTGCACCATCGCAGCCAATCAAGTACTTACATTCTACTTGTTCTGTGCCTTTTCCTTCTTGTAAATGCATGACGGAGGCTTTAATAGGATACTCGTTGTTGTTATCACGTACCATTTCTAAAACAGTAGAAGGGCGTTCAACTTGCACGTCATATTGTGCCAAAGTGCTTTGAAGACTTGATTCCGTGATATGTTGACCCACACAAAGCAAATGTCTAATAAGCCATTTTCTTAATCACTCTTTTCTCTCTCATTATAATGTGTTTACTTACTCGTATTTGGATTCTGTTTCTTCTGGAACAAAAGGAATTTCTTTTTGTAATTTACCATTCATATAAGAAGAGATTTTTTCTACTTTGACACCCGTATTCAAAAGTTCAGTTTCTAAATGAGCTCTTTCTAATAATTCAAGCGTACGGCCATGAATCCAGTCACCACGACCCCAATGATTAGGCTCATATTCAATGTCTATTTTGAAGTGTAAGCATGTACATATATTGTAGAAAAGAGATACGTACCAAAAATACGAACTGACATGCCAGCTTGTACAATTAAATTAGCAGCTAATAAACCTACAGGGCCTCCGCCAACAACAATCACATCTACTTTAGAAAGAGGAGCGGGTATAGATAAATCTGGGGTAACCATGGTAATAATAAGTAAAGAAAAGAAAAGAAAAGAAAAAAAAGAAGAGGTCGCTTGTTTCTGCTTTATAAATAGTGGCTCAGGTACAGCATTAGCTTCATTGTAAAATTGTGGCATGATTTTGTTTTAATTGAACAGCCAATGAAAAGTGATCTTACCATAATTTTTTTTTAGGAGAGGATAAAAAATGACAGGTTGCTTTATAATTAATAGTATTAAAATATACAAAAGAGAGAAAAAGATATATAAATATATATGTATATATGTAAAAAGTGAGTATAGTAAAATATGTTAGACAACAGCTTGTGGCCTTAGTCTATGACTTCCCCAACCTAACATGGTTTCTGCACCTAAAAAGAGAACTTTCCAGATTCTAAACATGGATGTAATAAACCCGTATAGACTTCTTTTGTCGTTTTCTTCTACATAAGAATGAGCTAAATCCAAAGCTACCCAAGCAGCATCTACAAAGCAAGCAGAGACTTGTAAAAGGGATGATGATGTTGTTGTTGTTGCTACTTCTTGTTGCTGTGATCTATCCAAGGTACCATACGAGTTTAGTCGAGAGGTTTCTTCTTCCATCATAATAATATCAGCCAATGATTGATAAGATTCATTTGAATGCTGTGTTATTGATTTTTCATCTGAATGGATAGTTTCTGTGCGCGTAGTAGATGCACTTGTTTCGCTATGGTGATCTTCATTGTTATTTATATGACTACTCTCACAATCTTCTTCATCTTCTTCAAGTATTGGTTTCTTTAAATCAGCAGATCTATACCATTCGATGACTTCAGGAGACATGGATAATGGTTTAATTTCGTCTTCCTCTTCTTCCTCTTCCTCCTCTTCTTCTTTTACCATTTGCAGCTGGCCTTGAAAGTGATTATTGGTAGGCTTAAAAGTAGTATGGTACATTGGATCTTCTTCGTTATTGATATCTGGATTAACCACATGTAAAGTCATATTTGTATTATTATATCTACTATGTCCCATCCACATATTTTCATCCATCATCATAGACTGTTGTTCCATATCTTCATCTTCTTCTTGTGACATGAAATGTGAAGCATCAGGAGCTGAAGCAGACATGACCATGACACCTTCATCACCAATAATAAAAGTATCGTCATAGTAATCATAATCGTCATCATCCTCTTCTTCTTCTTCCTGGTAATAATAGTCTTGATCTGTGGTTGCTGTTGTTGTATTACTAGTAGCCATTTGATGCGGGGTATAAATAAAATCACCCTCAGCCATCATGACTCTAGGATGAATTACAGGGAATCTTAATAAAATCTGTTGAGATTTACTGAATACACTATGAATAAGCCAGTTTTCCAATAAGCTATAAGGTGGTTTCTTTCGATAAGATGGGCTATTTTGACGCGAGATTTTATGACATGTTGTATAAAACGTCTTATTGGCCAAGTAAAACGATTCATCTGTGGTATCTTCTGTTGTCGCTATTTCTTCTTCCTCGTCATCATAAAAATCTCTTATTGGCTGCTGTGACTCCAAATAATATAACTCGTCTTCCTCTTCTTCTTCTACAAGCTCATGCCTTTCTTCATTACTATATGATCTTGTTAATTCTTCTTCCATTTTATAGGCTGATAATGAAAAAAAAAAAAAAAAAAGAAAAAGAAAAAAATAAAAAAAATATTCTCATCTCCAGCTTTTTACCTTTGTGAAACACATCTCATGACGACGAGTATTTTGTTAACAGAAAAGTTCAAAATTAAACGGTCTGCAAACTCAAAATATTTTTACATTATTGTTGTTCCTGAAATCATGGAATTACAAAAAGTGCAAAAGTGAACTCTTTCTCTTTCAACAAATAAAAAAGGGGTCGGATTTTAGAAAAAATCATTGCCTTTTTTGGACTTTAAAAAATAAAACTTCATTTTTAGGAAGCAGTAACCTTGGTTACCTCTATTAAAGCAAGGCAAATATACCAGCAAGTAGAAGGAAGTGTTTGTGAATCAAATAAACGGGAAATACTCATTCAAAGGGCAAATGCTGACGTTTCGGTAATTATAAAATACTCAGCTTTAATTGGCTAAAGTTTGTAGCAATTGGAATGAAATGTTTTCTGTTGGGATATTTTTTGTTCTTTTTTATACACTATTCAAAGAATGTCAGATCCTCTACCAAATGAAATAAATGTACAAGAAGAAGACATTACAGACATCATTATTGGCACAGATCAACAAAACTCCAACATATCTCGAGAACCACCACCACCGCAAAACCAAGAAGACTCCGAATCTGAAGAAGATGTTACAGAAGAGTTAAGTAACTTGGAGCAATTAACCATCAGCAACAATAATAATAATAATAATAATAATAATAATATGATCAATCTCCAGTCTTCCTCATCCGAGACAACTACCAGTAATAGCGTGCCATATCGAACCACTCGAATTCGAAGTATTAGTAACGCCAACCCTACTACTACATCGAGTACACTTTTGCCTCGCAGACAAAGAGTTTGGGAGATGGATAGACAAGCGCCCGAATGTAGAAGATGTCATAGGCGATTCAACTTTTTAGTACGAAGGCATCATTGCCGGTAAGCGCTTATATGAATAAAGATAAATCAATTCGTTATTGACACATTTAGGATAGTCGCTGTGGACAAATTGTCTGTGACAAATGTAGCACAAATCGTATCCGTTTACCTGTTGAAGAACTAATTGAAGATCCAATCATTTCCCCATCCCAATACCCAGTGATAGCATTACAGTCGCAACGTGTATGTGATACATGTTATCGTGAGCCAATACGTCGTCATTCATCAGAGTCGCATCAAAGAAGAGATGGCCGGTCCATACAAATGAGTCGCTCAGATAGCTCACAAAGTTTAATGATTGATTGCCCTGTTTGTGGCCAATCGTTTTTAGGTTTACAGAAAATGGATCAAGAAACTCATTTAAAGGATTGTTTAAATATAGGAAGCCCACCTGTAAATACACCACGCTATATTGGTAACTATAAAAGGGCAAATAAAAGCAGTTGGTTAACTGTTATGCTTAGTATATGAATTATCAACAGATTCAGCTCAAATAGGTGATGAATGTCCTATTTGCTTTGAAGAGTTTGAAAAAGGTTCGTAAAAATGAATGTAGCTTTACCTATTGAATCTTTCTAAAGCAAAAATGGGATATATAGGTGATAAAGTATCAAGGATGATATGTTTATGTTCATATCATCAACACTGTCTAGCAGATTGGCTTCAGAAAGGAAAAGGTTGTCCAGTTCATTTTGATTCGATACAATAACAGTTACATGTACAAATACAACATAAAAACTAGACTTGTCATTTATTTATACCTACAATAAAAACATTAAATGTTTTCTTTAAGCTCGCGGTGTATACTTTTTTTTTCTCCCTCTAGTGTCAAAGGAATGAACAAAGCTTTAATAACATTAAAGAAGCAATTAAGAAAGGATATGGCAACACGCCTCTCTCAGCTATCCACTGTTGAATTAGCCTCCCAATGTAACATTGTGGCCTCTTTCACTTCATTCCGCTAATGTTCTTTCATAGCCGCTCAAGTATTTCAAAAGTTGCAGCAACTTGAACAATTCAAATCTAGTAAAAACATTAGTATTTATATCAGCATGCCAACCTGTGAAATAATGACAACCGAGATCATACAATATTTACTTGAATCAGGTATGTCTTCCATTGACGCTGACACTGTACTTGTTCTCATTGGTATAAAAAAGACAAAAACTGTTACATACCTCGTTGTACAAAAAATACTATGGATATGGTCAAGATAAATGATATTCAAGACTTCAAATCGCTTCCAATCAATAAATGGAATATCCCTGAACCACCTTTAGACCAACCCAGAGAAAATGGTGAGCATACATAGCTTGAAGTGACATTGAAAGTAACGTTTTTTTTTTTTTTTTTTTAGCCTTGGACGAAAATGGACCTGGGTTGGATTTGATTCTTGTACCTGGTGTCGCGTTTGATAAAAGCAAGAATAGAATTGGTCATGGAAAAGGGTAAAAAAAAAAAAAAAAAAAAAAAAAAAAAAAAGCGACATTGGAAGAGTAAGTGTACGAGCTGACTACTTCTATTACCAGATATTATGACCGCTACATTCGAAAGTGCAATGCTTGGGCTGATGATCATAACAGACAACGCCCTAAAACAGGTACAAATAGAATAGCCATATACGGTATAATGCTCATCTTTTTGTTTTGTTTATTAGTGGCTCTTGCTTTGAATGAACAAATAGTTGATGAAGGCCAAATACCACTTGAAGAAACAGATCAAACTTTAGATTATGTTTTAACTCCTGACCATCTGTTCTGATAATAAAGTTATGTAAGGGAAGAGACTCTTTTATTTATTGGAAGGACATGTAATGCCTTTTTTTTTTTTTGTATTAGTAGTAATTTATTTTAGTAAGATCATGCATTTTTGTTTAAAATGATGCTGAGCTAGTCTATAAAATGGAGAATGTCAGACTTTTTACTATTTAAAGTTTCTTTAATTGACTTACTCTGTCTTTAAGATGTTGTAAGAATTGTTGATAACTCATAATATTATCTGTACGATCTTCAATCAAGTGGGACAAGAACCATAATCTAAGGTATGGATCTCCATCTTCTTTAACCAAATAGAGCGTAGGGTAATAGTTGCCGCGACGCATTTCTCTAATCTTTCCAATCAACGTATTCACCTTTCTATTAAGCGGTGTTTCCAAAACAGGTAATGTAAGTTTACCACCCTTCAATCCTTCATAGCCTTGGACATCGAATAAGTCAACGCAAAGTTGAGGAACCACATTACGGCCAACCCACAAGTAGATGTTTTGTCCATTTTCCAAAAGATAACATCCGTGGACTTCTAAGCTTTCGGCTGTCAAGTTCAATGCAGGAGGGAATATGACGCCATTCTCGGAAATCTCACCAGCTTCCGCAGGCATGTTGTGTAATGAATAAAGGTTGGCATACAAGTAAGGAATCAAAAGTTGAATAGGCATTGTGTTTAATAAGTTCATAGCGTTGGATCTCATGTCTGTAGGAATTTGTGAGCTTTGACGCAAACCGTCGTGCTTAATCAATCCTAACGCCAACAAGGGGAGAAGCTTAAGGTTATCGGGTGCTGTTAGTTGTGGTGTGGAACCTTGTCCAGATCCCATAACATGTGTTTTGTAAACACCTAAAAGATCAACGACCTTGTTTACAATAGCATCACGAGCATCATCGAGCTTAGAAGTCAAGCCACGCTCAACAGCTATCATTTTGCATGTGTTAATAACAATAATTACAAACCAATCATGTTTTCTTTACCCTTAACACCGAGATAAGCAGTAATAGCTTGTTGATTAGCACTTGCATAAAGCTCAGACATGGAACTACTAACAGGCAAGCACATAGTAATAACACGAATGCGTCTTTCACCAGTACAAGAAGTATGTAACAAAGCGGTTTGGAAACAGACCGTAGAAACCTTCAAATCGTCTTCCATCGATACTTCAACCACGTAATTTTGATCACGGGGGACATTGGGAAGAGCCAAAAGATCAGAGGAACGAATGAAAAAGTTACCATGGAAAGCACTCATACGTAAACCACGAGAAGCACGAATACGAATCACAGCTTCCAAACCAATCTGTTCAGCCAATAATTCAGAGAATTCATGAGCAAATTTAAGAGCATCCTCAGAACGACTGGCGTTGAATCCAGGATAATAATAAGTTTGACCACCGGTGTAATGGGGAACGCAGCTCAATGTAGCAACATCAGAGTATTGTCCCCCAAAGATAACCATATCACAGGCAACTTGAGAACGAGAACAATCCACAGCAAATGTCTTGTAGAATGGAGAAGCAGCATTTAAAAGGGTGGATTCTTTGGATGTACCAAGAAGCTTAACATCTTCACGTGGTTTCAAAGCACCAGCACCGAGATTAGGTAGAGTGGATTGCAAACAGATAATTTTACCACCCACAGGTGACTATTTAAATAAAATTGTCAAATTTCCTCCTTTCTTTACTCACAAAAAAAAAGAGAGCTTACCAATAACTTAAAAGCAGCTTGTAAAGCTGTACCCAAGGCGTTGTTCACATTGACAGAATCTTTGAACATATCAGGCAATTTCTCCAACAAAGCCTTCAAAGGTTGCATACTCTTTGTCAAGTTGGCTAACAAATCTGTAGGTTGAGGCAAGTAGACATCATCCAAATCCGAAACGACCAACATTTGAGGTTCAGCCAAGTTGGCATTCAAGTTATAAAAGTGAAGCGATGAGTCTACAGTGATGATGCCTACACTCGTACGGTTATCGGTGTTGGGTAAACGATCGAGTGAATCCAAAATGGTGCGGGCAGCAGTGGCCAACATACCCGATTGAATAGCAGAATAAGAGACGTCAATGACGAAAATATAAGCGGGCGCTTGAGGTGGACGCACCATGTATTCGGTGGGTGCTACAAACTCAACACAACCATAGTTCAATTCAGCACGCTTCCAACGGTCAGCAGGTTGTTGAGTGATATTGTCATAATCAAAAGCAGCTGGGACGTCGTTTAATAAGAAACACATATTACATTTCCATCGTTGTCCGCCTTCTACAAAAGTCACAAACGGATTGATATAAGTTCTGCAACGTCTACATCTAGCAATAACGCTATCTCGAATCACTGGCACGGGTTCCTACAAGAAATAACTTAGTTTCGTTCTGTCACTTTCTCTCTATCAGACTTACGTCGTCTTCTTTCACACTTCTATAAGGTGCCAATACAAGTGCAAAGGGTAATCTAGACTTTTTCAATAAAGATTCGGTAGCAGGTACTGCATTAATCGTAGCACATTGGTATGAAGGGTCACAATTCACAAGAGGAGAATCAGTAACAGAAATCTACATGACGCGATATTAGTAACAATAAAGACATTTTCTCTCTCTTTTTTTTTTTACATTAGGAGGTAGACGAATGGAGGGACCTGTACTTGCAAGATCGCTGATTTGAGGACGAGAACCTAATAAAGGTACAGCAGGAGTAACAACAGCAGGACCCATACTCATGTTACCAATTTGAGACGTCATTTGATTCACGGGATCTTGATTATACGCGTTATAAGCGGGTTGCTGAGGTTGAGCATAAGCAGGTTGTTGAAATTGTTGAGGCTGTTGAGGCTGAACATAAGCAGATGGAGTGCCCATAGGTGAGATGAATTGTTGTTGCTGTTGCTGAGGTTGTTGTTGGTTGATTAAAGCAGGAGAGCCAAAAGTTTGTGGCTGGTCACCAGAATAAGCTCTTGTAATCTGTTCAGGATACATTCTTTTTTTCTTGTGATGTTCAGAAATAGTGGGTGAAGCTGGCTGTTGAGGTAATTGCTGTTGTTGTTGAACAGGAGATTGGAGAGGACGAGCAGGTGTTTGGATGGGTGATGCAGGTCTCATTAAAGGTCTTTGTTGATTAGGTATGAAATTAGGACGTACTCCAGGAGGAAGCCCGGGATGAGAAGGAGGAGGGGTTTCTCCAGTGCTAGTCGATTGGAAACCTGGTCTTACACCAGGTTGAAAGGGTGGACGGTAACCTGGATGAGGTTGCTGCTGAACAGGAGGTCTATATCCCATTGGACGAGGTTGTTGCTGACCCGGAGGTGGTCTTTGCAATGGTTGGGATGCAGGTGATTGTGGCTGTTGCTGCATTATGTTGGATTGAAAAAAGAAAAGAGGAAATAGCGACGGACTTTTTTCAGACCTTCAGCTGAATAGTTTTGGAAACACAAAAAAAAAAACAACAAATAAAAATAAACAAAAAGTCCTATGAGCAATTAGACACGCGTTTTCTCTCTCTCGATATGCCAATGATATAATTGAAGTGCATTTGCTCATCATAGCAATACGAGCTTGTATACTTTTACTATCGACTTTATCATCCAGTAAGATTTTGTCGACGTGGCAATAGAAATCGACGCACAAAGTTTATTTCATTGGACCACTTGTTCAATAACCGACAAACAGATTTTTTGAACTTTGGACGAATCAAAATTAGTTTTTAGATGTGTAGCTTACCTTTTTTAGACATAATGAAAATGGAAATTGGACAAATGGAAAGGCCAAGTGTAAGACATAATATTCAGATTTTTGGTTATTGAAATTTAAATATTGCATGTTTGAATACTGTAGATAATAATACATTCTTTTAGAGTAATTATTTTATCCTTTAAGTTCATCATCTCATTCAGTTTTGTGTTAAGCTATGTTTCAATCGATTGTTCTTGAGGAAAAAGACGTCGAGTATATAAAAAACGCATAGCAGATACTTTAGGAATAGAATCCCTACTTTAAGGTTTACATTGGGATCTTTTCCAGATGCGTCGAACGCAAAAAAATTGATTTTTTTAAAGTAAATTTTAAAGAAAAGATCGATAAAGCAAGCGCTGCTAATGATACTATAGTTGGTTAAAGGAAGAAAAGTGGTCATTAAAAATGTGGATTTTATTCGTTGACGAGATTTGCCACTTGCTATTGGCTAGTTGCGCGAAATATGATTGGACTAAACAGCTTCAGGAACAAGCTTATCACCCAATGTTTCTATTTTACTGTATTGTTTGTATAGATTCGTTTCTTTTATGGCTTGCATAATACTTTGTTTTTACAATTGTTTTATATACGAAGAAATATCAAAGATACAGACGACTTTTACTGTAAATCTCTGCATAAACTCTACTTTTCTCAACTTTTTAGATTCTAGTCCAGTATAATGAGGTGAATCAACTACCAGGATTATCTTCTTTTAGGTCCTGTATTTGAACTTTGTAGCAGTGTAGAAATGCTGATTTATAAGAAAAAACAGTCTTTTGATTGGCAATATCTGTTGTAACCAAAGAAAGTGAGCCTTGCATTTGATGGCTTGACGTCTAGAATACGTTCATCATAGAATGAAGCAAAAAATAATGCGGTTACATATAGTAGTAATGCATTATTTTCTTTTTATTGGAAAGTGATCAGAATTATAGTTATTATTGTCTTTTTTTTCTTCTTGTTTGAATTTTTGACCACCTATTGTGAAAAACTGCAGAGAGAGAGAGCATTTAGTTCTTTTTTTTGTTTGTTTCATCTACTTCACACGCGTTAAGATGTTTAAAGAAAAGGTAGAAGCGATACTACAAGCAGTTTATCAAAAAAAGAAAAATGGATATAATGGTAAACTATCTTTGTTTTCAAAATCGTACCGTTCTATATGAAGCCTAAAATTGCTATATATCTTGTAGATGCTGTTTGCAAGGATTGTGGACAAAACGGTCACTACAACAAAAAGTTCCCTGCATGTATTAAATATGAACCTTCAACACCAAAAGGTATGTTTATTTAATTTCCATAGGATTTCTTCTTGTGTAGTTTATGCATGACTGTTTTATTCACATATCATACTCTTAGTTGGTTCAAAGCGAAAAAAAAAATGACAAGGGACGAAAAAGGCAAAGAAAAGCTTCTAAAAAAAGTCGCAAGGGCGCACAGTGCGCGCGGAGATGAACAAGTAGCGACAATATGCAAAAGTTGCAAAATTATGGGACACTCAAGTGCAAGACCACCTCTTTGTCAAAACTATAAAGCTCCCAAAGAGGATCAAGTGTGTGCTATAATTGGAGAATTCACGTCTGTGACACATAAAATAAAACTTGAAACCATTATGCAGCAAGAGTGTAAGAGCAGCTTGACAGAGACCATTAGAAATGTTTCTAGCCAGGTGGGGCAAATACTATTCCGTTGCCAATTGTAGACAACAATAATGAAGATGACACCATTGCGTCTCTCTTTTCTCCCCTAATAAATAGGGGTCATAACTAAATGCACACGCTGATTACACGCAGATTTCTGTTTAATCCTTACTGAATAATATATGTTTCCTTTGTATATTATCTGACTGTTCTCGAGACAATGAATCACCATAATAAATCAGCCGCCATAGAACAAAGAGATATAAAAAAGTCATCTATAAACTGACAACATTTTCTTTACTACTTATAAATAGTATACATAGCAGCTTCGATCATTATTCTTTTTCTTTTGCTCTTATTTTATGCGTTCTGTGCAAACTTGTATCATTCGAGAAGAGAAATCAAGAACTATACGAAAGCATTCGATTTTGAAAAATTCCTTCATACTAACCGCTATGCTCTTATATTCTTTTGCCGTGTGTAATGAATGTGAGCATCTTGCAAAATCCTGTGATTGACCGTGTGCATATAGTAGCTCCAGATAATTTTGTAAAAACCCTATGTTATGTTATCCCCCCCAGCAACTTACGGATTATGAAACGAACAAACATGTAATAAAGCAAAAACATATGCTCTCATTTTTTCATCGTAAGCATTGACTAGATTGATGTAGTTGAAAGTGTTGTGTAAGATCTATCGGTTTCGACGAATTTATTAAATTAAAGTAGACCACTAAGCAAAAGAAAAATAGATGAAAGACATCAAATGCAATATACCCATTTTTTCATAATACATAATTAAGCTTAACTAATGAACAAATTAGATACCACAATTCAATTCTTACATAAATAGCCTTAGTTAAAATATCTTAGTTCTCTTCACTTTATTGTTAAGTTAGATAAACTTCTACACCCTTAAGAGATTCTCATGTACTTTTGTGAATTACTTCCTATTTGTTTAACTTACCTACTGAAACACAACAAGCAAGCATGTTTTATGTTAAACGCGTAATTGCCAGGTAGAAAATAAAGAAAATGAGTTTAAGGCCGCGACATCTCAACATCTGCTGTAAATATAACACAGGTGTGCAGTATTTCTATTCTATTCTCAACTACACAGCCAAGAAACATTATCTAGCTGTTGTTTATTCTTGCCTTTATTTCTAGTGGTTTGTTTATAGGCGCTGCCCACGTTCAAAAATCGGTCAGCTTATGGCACCTTGGAGTGCCTATTTCAACTGACTTTCAATTACATAAAATGTGACTTTTGTGCGCCACAGGAGGAGATTCATTCCGCCTAAACAGAAAAAAAAAAAGTAACACACAAGCAAAAGTCGGTTTCTCTTGTTAAACTAGATGGCGAACGAAATGAAGAGAAGCCAACTAAAAGACATTTTATCAGACAATGTGTCTGTAATGGATATGGAAGATCTCACGTACGAAGGAACACCTAATTTACCCGATGAAGAAGCCAAAGATGGCTTTTGCGTGGAATGCAAAGATCAAGAGGTAGTTTCTTTAGAATTCAACTAATAAATTCATGACCTGACTTATTTAACAGGCTGATGTGTTTTGTTTACAATGCAATGAGCCCTTTTGTGAAGTCTGCTATGGTAATTGGCACTGCTTACTGTTACGAGAACAACTGCTAAATAATAGTTAGGTATGATTCATAGAACTGGCAAACGTGCAAACCATAAGACTAGGAAATATTCCAGTACTATGCAAGCCAATAATACAGAAGAAGAAGTAGACGAAAAAGATAGTAGTGAGCAGGTTTGTTACAAACAAGCATGAAAAAAATTCGATTTATTAAAACTTTAACAAATAGGCAAAAGTGGATGAAAAACTTGCACCAGCTATGAAAAAGTCTGAATTTAATGTAGGGGAATTCATGGAAAACAGAACAAAATTTATCCCTTTGCGTTTAAAATTCGAAGAACGAAAATATTTAAGACTGTAAGTATAGTTCACTGCTTTTCTATTCTCCATTCGACTAAACAAAATATTGTTCATAGATTGGAAGCTGCATTAAACGTGACAGAATATACAGACAAAATCGACGATCCTTCAAATACCGGCAAAACAAAACGTGTAGTTAACCAAATTAAAGAATTATGTGCCATGTTAACCGGCCTCGTTCTCGGTTGTGAATATAAGCGAGGACAAGAACTCTTTGCAGAAAGAGACTATGAGAATAATGACGAGTTCTTTCAGACTATTTTCGAAATTGGACGCAGACACAAGATCATGAATCCTGAAAAAATGAGAAGCGCCTATGGTAAATTAATGTACCTTCTCTCGGTAAGTGTGTGTGCGTTTGGTCAGAGAGTGTAGGGTACTGATGTGAAATACATAGGACTCAATGATACCTGAAGTAAGGGAAATGCTTGGATTTGATTGTGTTGTTCCAATTAAGACTGTTTACAGTTTCTTGGAGGAAAGACATGGCTTGGGTGTATTGCATGAGGAATATATCCTAGTTGCAACTATGGAAATTATACCAGACGGAAAAACTAGACCTCAAATTCAAGCTGAAATCAAACGAAAAGAGCGATGCATCGAGCAACTAAGTAGAAAGTATCAGTCAAAATATCTCTCAGCCGACGATATCCGCCATTGTTTGTACAGTATTGGTGACAATAACGCGTATTTGAGAGCTAATCGGTAAAAAGAAGAACCAACGTAGATGATTTACTTTTAACACTTGCTTTTTTTTTTATGCTAGTGATCCTTGTGAAAAAATGATTCGTTACCTTGAAAAGTACTTTAGTCCTACCGAAGAAGACGATCCCAATCATTCGTTATCTATCGCATCAGGCTCACAGGGCCATCGCCTAAGTCATGATCATGAAACTCAATATATTTATGTGAATCAAACACTGAAGCTCTGGCGTGAAATTTTGAATGACATGTTTAAGCTTTGGACATTAGCAGACCAAGATATGCTTTCTTCATCAAACCATTATCGCTTAGTGCAAACTGGTCAAGGTTTGAATCGAGTTCAACCTTGTCCCGCTATTTCAAGAGAAATGCATCGTACATTATACAGAGCTCAGAAGAAGGCTGGAACCTGGATTGGTAGTAGTGTTATTCACTTGGGTGACAAAAATGTCCCGAATGCACTCATGTTTATTGATAAGGTAAGACTATAAGACCTTTTTTGGAGGATTTGGGAAACCGACATTTGGTTGTAGTATAATCAAGTTGCCCGAATTTTGAACCCTATCTGTATCACTATTGAACGTCTAAGTGAATTGTCAAAAGACGAAGGCATTTACAAATTTATCGTGAAAAAGTTTGGAAGTGTAGATTTGTGCAAGAAAGCCATTCTAGGTAAGATTTGCTGGATCAAAAAGAAGGAGTGGTACTTACAGGCGTTTTTTTTTTTTTTTTTTTTTTTTTTTTTTTTTTTTTTTTTTTTTTTTTTAGCTGACTTTTTTAGATTTGCATTTGACGGTTCTGGCGCTGATAACTTCTATGATGCGGGTAGTTGTATTGACGGAAGACTGACCTCTGCATGGAACTGTAAGTGCATAGTTTACCCTTTAGTTTTGTTACTAAAATGATTTAAATAGGGTGCTCGCAAATTGAAAAGAAGCCATACTTCCCTGTGTTTTTATTGGCAGTAAGTAGAACCACAATAGGCAATTGGTAAATCGTACTAATCTGCTGCGCATGTAGGGTTTCACTGGTTTTGATGGCGGAGGATGGTAAAATACTATAGAGCTATATATATTTTATATATATATATATATATGATAAATCTGAAGATATAAACACACACACATATATATATATATATATATAAATATAAAAATGTACATATGCATCTAGATCATATAAAAAATACATTAACAAATGAAGACGAGGAGTTGCAATGCCTTCCATATAATTAAATTACCCAATTCTGAGATTTGTGGAATATCATTTTGCCAATATCATGCTGATAATAATGTTATCTGAATCCTCCTTTTCCAGTGTGACAGCAGCGCGTAAAAGTAATTATGCATGTAAAAATAATACTACGGAAATTTCAGCTTGATAGTTCTTGCTTCTTTTACAATGTTATACGTTGTACATAGCTTTCGTAAATTAGAAGAAAGTCTTTGCTTATTGACGGAATTCCAAAAATGAGCTTGTTCTTCTTGTTATATGTAAGATTGATTATCATTCGAGTGTTTGATAAATATACAACAACTGTAAATATATACAAAGTAATTAAAATGTACCACTGTTGCTGCTTATTAATCTCGACTGCGGTTTCAAGTCCTTGGCATAAAGCAAAAGACATGAGTTACACACACACATACACACACTGTTGATGTCTGTGTTGCAATTCTCATAGATCGAAAAAAATTCTTAAAAGATCAAAAATTACCTTATTTTATGTGCTTTGATCAATTCTACTATACATATATGAGCAACTATCTGCTATTTTATAAGTAAAGGTCATTTTGATTGGTAGATAAAGTAAAATGCGGTATACTTCAAGATGTGTGCCAATAAAAGAAGTATACTTTGACTACCATATTCGTATGTAGTTTATCATTACCGAAATTGCGCCTTTTTATTGATAAAGATGAACACAAGACTTATATATAAAAAGATAAGCTTATAGAGTTTTGTGCTATGTTCACTTTTGTATTAATAAACAAATTAGATTTCTTAAACACTGTCCAAATATAGACCGTGGATAGACAGTTCATAATCATATGCCTGTATGCTAGATTCAAGTGATTTTTTTTAAAAAAAAAAGGAGGCGAACCTTAATATCAAAGTAGTTAATATTTCTGTATTTGGCATCATCGGGCCCTATAAATACACAATTCAAAGTAACAATCATTTGATGAGAATTCTGCCGCAGCACCGCGGATTTCCAACAAAATCCCCTTTGTTGTTGTATCGTATTTTATACATTGGGAAAGAATTACCAATTAAGGGTCCAAGGTAATACAACAGTCATGAAAAATAAATTCAATTTATAACACAAAAAAATGTTCCGTCACAAATCTCTTTCTTTGCTTCTTTCTTCAAGAAACGTCAATTACTTGTCCTAAATGGTAATTGCGTATATTGTTTAGTTTTTAAGTGTGTGTTTTAATAAAATCATTTTATTCAGGAACAAAGCCAAATCCCAGATACAATAATAAGGTATTATAGCAAAATCCTTTCTTTCTTTATATCTGCCTAAACAATCAAAACAGGGATGCACACTCTGTTTTACCAGCAGTAATAACAGGTTTAGGTATTTCTTTGTTAAGCTACAAGAGATATAAATCGAGAAAATATGCTTCTAATGATGAAGTTGACGAATTAATCGTCTCCCTCAAAAAAAGAAGATCTATCTTGATTTCCTTGACTGCCTTAGAATCAATCGGGTGGTTGTACTTCTTTGTGCAAAACACATTAAACTCAAATCAAAATGTATATGATGCTTTATCATTAGCAGCATTGTTTATAACATGGGTAAAAATACTTGAAGAAAAAAAAAAAAAAGTACAATAGAGTATTATTAAACCTTTTCAATCTAGCTTACATTGTTCATCTTATCCATCACTTCGCCAGTTCGCAATCACTACAAAGACCGCGCATACAACTATATCTTCACATTCATCTATTTCTACTTGTTTTTAGACTCATGCTATAACCTTCTTGTCATTGAAACTGTGTCAAATTGGGATATATCTTATTCATTTATCACGGGTATTCTTTTCATCGTAACAGGAACAACACCTCAGCCTTTCCACCCAAGAGATCTTCAATCTGTTAGCTATGAAAAGTTTGAAATTAAAGATAACAATGTCTATAGAAACGTAAGTAAACGGTTGAAAGAACATAAAAGAGAAAGGCGAGCTAACTGGTCTCTTAGAATCTTCCACTAAGTCCCGAGGCAACTGCAAGTATTATCTCATGGGCTACATTTCAATGGGTAAAAAAAAGATCAATCGAGAACAGTGTTGTACAGAATTTAACTTTTTTTTATCATGGCAGATGAACCCTTTGGTTGTTTTTGGATTCCGAAACGTTGTTACGCGAGAAAATATTTATTCTCTCACTTTTCAACATTTGTCAAGATATGCTTTTGAAGATTTTACTATCACCAAGACCTATATTGCTAGCACCAAAATTCTCTCTCGAATCTACAGCTGTAACAAAAAGGAGATTTGGGTACAATTCATTTTTGCTATGTCTGCTTGTTTGATCAACTATCTTGGTCCCTTCTTCCAACAAAAATTCTTACAATATGTCGAGACTCGTGAAGACGGACGTCCTCCTATTCAAATTGCCTACTTGTATGTACTTGGGTTATTCACAGTTGGTGTGGTTAAAGCTTTATGTGATACAGTTCATTTATGGGCTAGTCGTCGTTGGAATATCAGAACATTAAGTATGCTCGACTCAGAAATTTTTGCAAAGACTTTAAAGAGAAAGGATATGTCTGGAAGAGTTTCTGAAGGAGACAATGACTCCAATGAAGATGAAGAAGACGACAAAAAAGATAAGAAGGAGGATGATAAAAAGAACAAGGAAGACGAACAATCCTTTAGCAATGTTGGTAAAATCACAAACTTGATGAGTGTTGACGCTGATAAACTAGCCGATATTCCAAGCTACTTGCATGTAAAATACAATGAATCAACACAACTTTGATGTGGTACTGACTTTTATATTTTTATTTTTAGATGATTTACAGTGCTCCTGTCGATGTCATTGTATCAATCTGCTATTTGTATCAATTATTGGGTGTCTCAACTTTGGTTGGCTTGGCTGTCATGATTGTTTGTCTCCCACTGTCAGGCATAGTCACCAAACGATTGTCAGAAAGATACACTGAGCTTACAACCGCCAAAGATCGTCGTAACGAACTTGTCAATGAAGTTTTACAAGGTATTCGTATGATTAAATATTTTGCCTGGGAAAACAACTGGAAAGAACGTGTATCTAAGGCACGTAAAGTCGAAATCCAAAAGTTAACTGCTACAATTGTGCTCGATATCGTCATCAATATCATCTACTCTGCTGTTCCTGTATTGGTCATTGCTAGTACTTTTATTTGGTATACCAAAGTTTCAGGCAACGAGCTTACCGCAAGTGTTGCATTTGTCAGTATCACTTTATTCGATATGCTTCGTAACCCTCTCATTTTCATTCCTGAATCCCTCAACACCTTTACCGAAGCTTATGTCAGTCTTAAGCGTATATCCAACTACTTGGAAGAACCCGAAATCAGCGAAAACATTAATTCAGAACCTATCGAGGTTCCTTTTGATATCTCTCCTGAGTCTTTCTTGGCTCGTGTCGGTTTCGAACACTCTGTATTCCAATATCATTACAGCAATATCGATAAAGAAACTAGTGTTGTCGCCTCTAGTGAATCCTCCAGCTCTTCTTCAAGTGCAACTGCTCAACCTAAAGCCAAAAATGAGTTCCAATTGACCGTTCCTAAATTTAACTTCCCTACAGGAAAGCTATCTCTTATTTGTGGTCCTACTGGTAGTGGTAAAACCAGTTTCTTGAATGCTCTTTTGGGAGAACTCGATATTGTTTCTGGTCGCACTTACTTGCCTTCTAAGGTCGTTCTTAATGCTAAGAATGTATCTACTGTGGATCCCGATTATCCCACCTTGATTTTGAACAAGGTCGCCTATGTTGCTCAACAACCTTATCTTCGTCATGCTTCTATTCGCGATAACATTTTGTTTGGCCTTCCATTTGATGAAGAGCGTTATAAAAAAACTCTTTATCAATGTGCTTTAATCAAGGACCTTACGATTCTTCCTGATGGTGATCGTACAGAAATTGGTGAAAAAGGTATCTCTCTCTCAGGTGGTCAAAAGCAAAGGTAAAAAAGAAAAAAAAATATGAGATGATTATCAGCAGCTAAATAATAATTATTAGAGTTTCTTTGGCTCGCGCCGTCTATTCCAATGCCAAAACTGTTCTTTTAGACGATTGTCTTAGTGCTGTTGATGCGCATACCTCTAAGCATATTTACAAAAAGTGTCTTTTAGGCGATTTATTGAAGGGTCGTACTGTTATTTTAGTCACTCATCAAGTACGTCTCTGTCTTCCTGGTGCTGACTTCTTCATCAAGATTGAAAACGGAAAAATCCTTGGTTGTGATACAGTTGAAAACTTGCGTGCTTCTGGTGCCTTAAATGCACTCATTGGTTCTGAAGCTGATAATAACGAAACTTCCTTAGAAATTGATGATGAAATTGAAGAAGTTTTAGATGAAGACTCTTCTGATGTGCAAATTGACCTTGATTCCAAAAACGAAGCCCAGAAGCTTGTTCAAGAAGAAGCATCCGAACAAGGTCAAGTGAAGTTCAAGGTTTATTTTACGTATTTGGCTGCTTGTGGTGGTTGGATTTTCTGGATCACCCTTCTAAGCATGTATATTATCAATCGTTTGTTAGGCTTTGCTGAAAACTGGTGGCTCCGTGTATGGGCTGCTGCTTACGATGCTGCTGATCCTTCTGTCTCGTTGTTTACCGTCTCTACTAGTCAAAATTCTACCGCCATTCCTTACATTCGTGGTATGCTTGATACAGCTGGTGCAGCTATTTACAAGCAAAACATCTTTAGAGATTGGGTATTTGAGGAAAAGACTCCTGTTAATGTCGACTACTACATTGCTATTTATATTTTGATCAGCTTTGTTTCCGTTGCAGTTATGATTCTCAAAAATATTCTCACTTATTGGGGTTCCATTCGCGGTGCTCGTGTCATGTTTGATGGCTTACTTGAAAAAATCATTCATGCTCCTTTGCGTTTCTATGATACCACTCCAGTTGGTCGTATTTTGAACAGATTTGGTAAAGATGTAAGTACTATTGATTTGGCAATCGCACGCTCTGCAAGCTTCTTGGTTGACTGTACTACTGGTATTGCTGCCTCCACTATTGTAATTACCGCTATCACTCCTCAATTCCTAATCGTTGCTATTGGTGTCAGTTGTATCTACTTCCTCATTGGTGTATACTATCTTCGTATCTCTCGTGAATTGAAACGTCTTAATTCCGTTAGTCGTTCCCCTATCTACTCTCATTTCACTGAATCTTTAGTCGGTGTAACAACTATCAGAGCCTATGGTGTCGAAGAACAATTTATGAAAACTGTCTATGAAAAGATTGATGCATTCATTGCTCCATTCTACTTCCTTTGGATGAGTAACCGTTGGCTTTATGCTCGTATCGAATTCACTGGTGCCTTTGTTTCATTTTTTACTGGTATTTTCCTGATCATTAACATTAAGCATATCGATGCTGGTATGGCTGGTATCTCTTTATTCTATGCCAGAAGCTTTTTGGAAAATATTTATTGGTTTATCAGACAATACACTCAAGTAGAAATGAACCTTAACTCAGTCGAACGTGTGATTGAATATATTGAAGTCGAGCAAGAGCCCCCTGCTATTATTGAAGGCAGCAGACCCCCCGCTGCTTGGCCAACTACCGCTTCCATTGAAGTAAAGGACCTTGTTATTCGTTATGCTCCTGAACTCGATCCTGTCTTGCACGGTGTCTCATTTACCACTAAACCCTATGAAAAGATTGGTATTGTTGGTCGTACAGGTTCCGGTAAAAGTACAATGGCGCTCAGTTTCTTCCGTTTCTTGGAAGCAAGCAGCGGTAGTATTTCTATTGATGGTATCGATATCTCCAAGATTGGTCTTCAAGATTTACGTACTCAAATGACGATTATCCCTCAAGATGCAATTTTATTCTCTGGTACTATCCGTTCTAACCTTGATCCCTTCAAAGAACATTCTGACGAAGAAATCTGGGAGTCCTTACAAAGAGCTCATCTCGTAAAGGCAACCGATCGTTTGAAAGCTAGTTCAAGTGGTAGCTCTACACCTAACGCTTCTGAATCTGTTGCTTTAGAAGAAGAGCAACACAGTTCTCCTATCAAGAGTCTTACTCAACAAGTCAGTGATGGTGGTAACAACTTTTCTCAAGGTCAGCGTCAATTATTGTGTCTCGCTCGTGCTTTATTGAAAAACAGTAGACTTATTATCATGGATGAAGCCACTGCTAGTGTTGATTTTGATACAGATGCAAAGATTCAAACTACTATTCGTGAAGAATTTGTGAACTCCACCTTGCTTTGTATTGCTCATCGTCTTCGTACTGTCATCGATTATGATCGTATCCTAGTTTTAGATCAAGGCCGCGTTGTCGAGTTCGACACTCCTTATAATTTGATTTCCAATGATAATGGTGTCAATGTCTTCAAGTCTATGTGTGAAAAGTCTGGAGAATTTGAAGTTTTATTGAACATGGCCACTGAAGCTCATAACAACAAGACAGTAACAGATATTACTCCCGATAACCACAGTGTCGTGTATTAGAAAATGCACAAAGTTTTAAACTTTTACCCCTTCTCATATAAACATTATATATAAACACAGTTCTATCAGCTAATAAAAATCGAATTGTTGATTTTAATTTGTTGGTTAATAAGAGTATCAAAGTTCCTTGGTACTCGTTCGGTCACAGTCTACCACTATAGTCCGGTTTCAGCACACAGCGTAGTCCAGACAAAAGATAATGTAAGGTGAGGTCTGTACAGTCTGCAAATACTTGGTGTTCAATTCTTTCGACTGACCCAAGTATACTCATGTCATTTTCTTATTGCAGCTCAAACTAGAGCCATACGTGATATAAGACTCGGAAATTCGAAACGAATTAAGACTGACATTGGTGAAGTTTTTATTATCAGTGAATAGGTTGGGAAAGTCGAAATTACTCCCTCAACCGGTGATGTAAGAAAGATCTCCCAATACCACTTTGTGCTCATATTTTATCCTTTGGATACTTTAATCGCCGCGTTTTTCCTTTTGCTTTATAACCGTGCTTTCTTTTTGTTCTGCTGATTTGCGGGGGCGGAGCTATTGAATATGGTTGTTATTTTTAATTGCCCTGTGGCGTTGGAACGACTATATTTAGTTACCCTTTAATTAGTCTATTGTTAGCTTTTTTTTTTTTTTCTTTTCTCTCTTGGTTTTTTTTTTTTTTTTTTTTTTTTTTTTTTTTTTTTTTTTTTTAGCGCGACCATAAAGTGATTGATATGCTTGTGTTAATTATTTTGTATTCAAT
>JNEK01001137.1:0-22201 GCA_000697295.1 Mucor indicus B7402 | reverse complement strand
TTTTTTTTTTTTTTTTTTTTTTTTTTTTTTTTTTTTTTTTTTTTTTTTTTTTTTTTTTTTTTTTTTGTAAATGGGATTTCGAGACCACACTGATCAGGAAGACATTACAAATCAGTACGCTGAGGAAGCTGTACCTTTAACAAAGTCCATAAACACAAATAGTGAGAAACAACAAGGCGGGCTTAGTGATGATGTACCAGAACATCTTGAGCCGTACCTCCAGACGAAACCTACATTCGGTCTAAACGATCAACAAGTGGGTGAACGAATGATTCGCTTTGGTAGAAATGAATTGCAAGAGAAAAAAAGAAATAAAATATTACACTTTCTTTCTTTTTGTAAGTCAGGGCAAAAAAAAAAAAAAAAAAAAATTTTTACAGCTGTACTTATTTCATACTTTAGTTACGGGTGCTATTTCATACCTGATGATATTGTCTTTAATTTTAACAGCTGTCACGGGTGACTGGATTGATTTTGGCATTATTGCAGGCATGCTTATTGTCAACGCATTGATCGGATACATCGAAGAAGCCCGTGCAGAATCATCCATAGAGTCTTTAAAGAATAGTCTTGCATTGAAAAGTAAATGTTGGAGAAATGGAAAATTATCTGAAGTAGATTCAGCAGACATTGTTGTTGGAGATATTATTGTACTCAGAATTGGCGATATTGTGCCAGCAGATGCACGTCTTTTGGGCATCGGCACCTCTGGAGAAGCTATTGAAACAGATATTATGATAGATCAAAGCTCTCTAACAGGCGAATCGTTACCATGCAAAAAGAAACCCGGAAGCATCGTCTATTCATCATGTGTTGTGAAACAAGGTCAACAGCAGGCTGTTGTTATTCGCACTGGTCCTGATACTTTCATCGGAAAGACGGCGAGCCTCATCTCTGTAACAACGGGTTCTGGGCGCTTCCAGAAAGTCATCAACTATATTGGAAATTTTCTTATCATCATTTCGGTGTTGCTAGTGCTTATTATTTTTATACACGAGTTAGTGGAGGAGAAAGTGCAAACGGGTGATGTAACAAGAAGACAAGTCTTATCTGCACTTAACCAAATGGTAGTTTTAACAATTGCGGCGTAAGTTTAGGCTTTATTGTGTGCTCACACATAGACTAACTTGTTAGCATCTAGTATTCCCGTCGGTTTACCGACAGTGATGTCAGTAACAATGGCCATAGGAGCAAAGCAGCTAGCCAAACGTCAAGTGATCGTCAAACGACTGACAGCTGTTGAAGAATTTGCTTCCGTCTCTATTCTATGCAGTGATAAAACAGGTACACTAACAAAGAACGAGCTGACTTTTGACGAGCCTTATGTCGCCAATTCATACACCAAAGAGGACATTCTACTTTATTCTTATCTTGCATCGGAAGCAGCAACAAACGATCCAATTGAAGCTGCTGTTCGTTCGGCAGCTGAAGTCAACCATCCTCAAGTAAACAATGACGGAAGCCACACAGTAATGGGGTACAAGGTCGTTTCTTTCAAGCCATTTAACCCGACAGATAAAACTTCAGAAGCTTCAGTTGAAGAACTTGGCTCCCAAACAAAATTCCGTGTTGCAAAAGGTGCACCTCAAGTTATTTTAGAACTTGTAGGTGGTCATAAAGAGGCCGAAGAAATGGTTTTATCTTTTGCTAATCGTGGGCTTAGGGCGCTTGGTGTAGCTAGAACAGTAAGCGGATCAAGTCAGTGGGAACTGGTTGGCTTACTTAGTTTAATTGACCCTCCTCGAAATGACTCTGCTTCAACATTGGCTGAATGTCAGCAGTATGGTATTACTGTCAAAATGATTACAGGTGATCAAGGTGTGATAGCAAAAGAAGTTGCTGGTAGACTGGGAATGGGCAAAAATATTTTGGATGCAGAAGAATTGGTAGACCGTACTAAATCCGAACAAGAGATATCGGACGCCTGTTTAATGTCGGATGGTTTCTCACGTGTAATTCCTGGTAAATGGTTATAATGAATATATTCAAGTCACTACATAACTTACTTGTTTTATGATAACAACTAGAACATAAATATCGTGTTGTCGAGCTGTTACAAAATAGAGGTTATTTTGTAGCCATGACAGGTGATGGTGTTAATGATGCACCTGCTTTAAAACGTGCCAATGTCGGTATTGCTGTCGCTGGAGCTACAGATGCTGCTCGTTCAGCTTCTGACATTGTCCTATTAGCGCCTGGTTTATCAGCCATTGTAGATGGAATCAAAATATCAAGAATTATTTTCCAGCGCTTGCAATCCTACGCCTTGTACAGAATCACCTCCACCATTCACTTTCTTCTCTTCTTTTTTGTAATCACATTAGTAGAAGACTGGAAAATGCCACCCGTATTTCTTATTCTTATTTCTTTGCTAAATGATGCTGCTACATTGATTATGGCAGTAGATAGTGTTAGCATTTCCCGTACTCCCAACATGTGGCGTCTTCGCTTACTGATCACGTTATCGTGTATTTTGGCTGTCGCTTTATCTGGGTTCTCATTTGCACATTTCTACATATTCCGTGACGTACTTCACGTTACTCCTGGAGAACTATCTACTATCATGTATCTGCATATTTCGTCAGGTAAAGGATAACTGGGTGCTGATATTGACAATTGTTTAACCTTTCGTGTAATAGCTCCTCATTTTGTTATATTCTCAACTCGAACAACTACTTTTTGGTGGAAGAGTATACCCTCATTAGCTTTTACCATTGTAGTATTAGGTACACAAGTTATAGCACTTGTATTATCAGTTTATGGTGCATTCGGGGCCGACCCTAATATTGCTGGCATTGGTTGGCCACGCGGTTTGATCATTATTGCTATCTCTTTAGGTACATTTATGATTATAGATGCCATCAAAGTAGTGACTATTTTTGTGTGGGATAAATTTGCCGACAAATCAAGAAGTGAATTCGTTAAACCGCCAGCGTTCATGGTTAAGGACAAAGAGCCTAGCAAGGCCGCCAAATTTATACAAAAGCAGAAGCAACAAAAGTTTCGATTTGGTTATGATAGAGCAAATAGACGCGAGTCTGAAAGCTCTGTTAGATCTTATTAAATAAATTGTATATAATAGAGAATTCTCATTTCAGACACTAGACAAAAGGTGTCAATCATTTAACTAGTTATCATGTTTTAATTGAAGCAATATTTTCTGGAGAAGTTTATTAAATATATTATACAAATGTCATTATGCTTTAAATGTTTATATATACAACTTGATTCTTTTTTTTTTTTTATACGATAAGGTTTTGTACATTACCCGATTCTTTGATGAATTCTCTTGCATTTGCGCTTATTCCGGGACACTGACTGATATTTAACGATTTCAGTTGAATGCGTTTTATAATAGATTTTATACAAGTATCTGTAATTCGTACACAGCCTCTCAAGTTTAAAGATTCCATTGAGTTGGCAGAGAGAGAGTTGAGCAAGGAAGGAATGGATACATCCGATACAGCAGCACCACAGAAACTAGCATCGAGACTTTTCAAATGTGACAAAGTCATCAAACCTTTAATAGCACTATCAGATAAAGCACAACAAAAGCTTAAAGTCAAAGAAGTGATGTTTGGAGCAACTGTCACAAGATAGGATATGGCTTTATCGGTCAAAAAGCTGCAGTCCGTAAGATTTACAGACTTCAAATTAAGGAACTTTTTTTCGGTCCATTTAGCAAAACCCTGGTCAGAGATACGAGTACAGCGTTGAATATCGAGCTCTTGTAAAGTTTCAGAACAGAATTCCGCCAAGTAAGCCATTGTCATATCCGATACTTTTTTACAATAAGAAAGCAAAAGGGATTGCAATCCAGGGTGACCACGGGTTGCCTTTTCGTCTAGTAGCTTAAACAGTCCAATATCACTGACCTTTCTGCAATTAGACAAATCAAGCTTCACTAAATTAGGGCAAGATGTAGCCAAGAGTGCGACTGATTTATCCGTCAAAAGCCAGCAGGAATTTAGGTTCAGCATTTCAACATTAGGCAAATTCTCTATGAACGTCTTGAATCCATCATCTGTGATATAAAAGCATTGCGACAAATCCACCTGTTTAACACGATTGCCTGTAAAAGTTGCAATCCTTTTCAAAGTGTCATCGGTCACACGTTTGTTGATATCACTCAGATCAAGCGTTTGTATGATTTTTTCACTTGTTTTGACAAATTCATAAAATCTCTTGGATGTTGTGCTAAATCTAATGAGTGATATAAAGTCTAGTTGATTCAATATGTTTGAAAGAATATCCTCGTTTAATGCTGACAATCTGCTTTTATCTGTGCCTTGAGTAGCTGTAACCTGCACGTCCATTGCTTCTTCTTTGAGCTTACTGGAAGATTCTTCCTCTTGTGGTTTTATTATATGTCGATTGGCAAGTGCAACTAAGTTGGGATCAGACCAAACAGCTACACTTCCTCTTCTTCTTCTTGTTTCTGTCGTTTTCAGTATATTTGTTTTTGTTGCAGGTACTGTTGGATCTTGGTCGCTAGTAGTGCTGCAAACTGATTCAGGCTTAATAACATCGTTTATATCATCATTTACTGTGGCTGTAAAAGAATGAATAACTATGTAATAGATATATTTGCTAACTTCTTACCTCTTTCAGCATCGACCTTACTAACAAAAGCCGCCTAGAAAGTAAAACAACGGCCCATTAGTATACTATGCACAGTGCCCTGCCAAAGTTATTTTTATACCTTTGATTTTAAATTTGTCAAAGTGGATTCGGCCATAACCTTAAAATAATCGTACAAATCTTGAAAGCCATTAAGGGCAGAAAAGAAGTCTGATTTTTGTAATACATATACATGAACTGGAGTGACCGCTCTAACGTCAGCCATCCGAGGAGTGTTCAAGACTACAGCAATATTTCCAAAGTAGTCACCCGCTCCCAAATTTTCAATGGGTGTAATGGGGTCTGGAACAACTGAATCAACATTTGTTATTTCAACTGTACCTATTTTAGGAAAACAACCAAAAGTGAATACCAATAACCTAACCTAGCTTCAACAAACTTACCATTAATTACAAAGTACATCTCTTTTCCTTCACTGCCTTTCTTGAAAATCAAATCGTTTTGCGCATAATGGCGTTGTCCTATTTTCAAAGATATAAGGTGCAAAAAATCTTCGGGGCAATTTTTAAAACATGGCAACTAAATTTATAATTAGTTTCATACCTTTAATTGAGCGAATCAATTGACTTTACCTTTTGTAATAATTTACGAGCACTCGAGACTTCTTCAACATTCTCTTCAGTGAAAGAGTTTTGAGTCACTACTGCTCTTTCAGTCGTATTTTTGCTTTTCTTTAATAATTCCAAACGTTCCTCAGCTTCAAAACGAAGTATTTTTTCAACTTCAGGATAATCTGGTAATATAGCTTTGACTTCTTCAGCTGTGATAGTTGCTACAATACATTTTGTACGTGCAATTACTGTAGCTGTTCTGGGCATTGAATAAAGAATACCGATTTCTCCAAAACAAGAACCTTTTTCTAAAGTTGCATAAATTCTTTCAAAATCTGCGCTGCATACGTTGAGAGTCCCTTTCAATAAAAAGAACATCGCTTTTGCCTGTTCCCCTTCAACAACAATCACGTCTTGGGGAGAATAAGTTCTTAAATGCATACAACTTGATAATTTTTCAATAAAGCCTTCATTATTTGTCCTTTGAAAAAGTGAATGTTTCTTTAAGGATTGTAACAATTCATTTGGAATCAATGATTCGTTAGGTAAGTCCATTAAGCTTGATGAAAACGAAGAGGAAGAAGAAGAATTTGTGCTACTCCAGTTGGTTTCCTTTAGTTGTATATCAACCATCAAAATAAATATAATGGAAGTAAAAGAGATCTTTTTTTTTTTTTTTTAGTATAGATTCTGCTTTGTTACTATTATTTAGCCAATCAAATTGAACTACTGATTACTAATTTAAGTCGAAAACACAAACAATGACGTTTGCATTGCAATATTTCGGGCATTATTCTTCGACTTAGCAAACCCAAAATGAATTAAACTTTGAACAGGTCAGGATGTAAAAATTCTCGAAAATCTGAGCTATTGTTATTTTGTTGAATAGGAGAACATCTTAAGAGAGCACTGCATCGTGCTCATGTAAGTAGTACTTTTCAATAACAGCGCTTCTCAAGTATTACCGACATGGAAACTATCAAAATGTGGGCTTTCCATTCGCCTTATAACCACCTTTTTCAGCTTGAACCAAAGGCTTTTTATTTGTTCAATGGAAGCAGCATTCACACTTATACAACCAAACGCGTCACTTATTAGTTAGACTTTGATTAAGGTAATGTGTTGAAGCAGAATACCAGCTCTTTAGGTTATTGGCCAATTTATGTATCTTCCATGCGCTATCTTTCTAGTCTTATATTATATACGTGTCATATAAATGAGTCATGTCACTCTATTGTTTTTTTTTTTTTTTTTTTTTTACTTTTCCAGTTGTATATTGCTTTGAGTAGCTGAACTTTTAGTGAAAACTTGGACTAATTATGTCGTAGAATGATTGATATTAGACCTATTAGAGGAAAAACTGACATGAAACCTAAAAGAACGCTCCTTTATATGTAAAGAGTTGGCACTGCCCCACTGGACCGAGTCTACTAGAACAAAGAATAAAATTGATAAACTCTAAAACCGTTGCAGAGGGCTCTTTTAATATGCCCTTGAAGAAAACTTACCTACTATGTGTTACCTAAAAAAAAGCATTATTTACTACAAGCAACATTCAGACAAATCGGCCAAAAATGGCCGATTATAAAACTAAAAGAAAACCTCAAACTTAAGTTATAGTAGTGTAAAAAAACGCTGAAATAAAAAAGAAGAAACCTTTAGGATTAGTTGGATGCTTTTTATTTTATTTTTTTCTTCGACAAATTGGCGAAAATAGCATCTTTTGCACAATGGGTGTGATGTCACGAAAGCATCTTTTTGAAACCAGAAGAACAGGGTTTACACCATTTTTTTACATTTTTGACAGATCAATCGTTTAGGGCGACCAGTATGACTAATTGGGACATAATGGTGAGCCCTTTCAACTTCTCGTCTACTTTTTGTTAATACTGTATGGCCAGTAGGCTCTTCATTAGACAGCTGTTCTGTATCTTTCACCTTGCACAATAATGATAAAGCTAACCTGCTTTTGAACTCGGCATGGATAAGCCCTTCACCATTGTTGCCTCATTTCTTATAGCAACTGAAAGCGTTGGATTTAGCAATACCAAATATGAACGACAAAAAACGGAATTACCAGCGATACGTCTTCATAACATCATGCAATGAGACCATATTGTCTCTGCGGTTATTGCTAGCACCAACACTGCTTTTTTTGTGATTCGTAATCTTCAAAAACTTGTTAGGACTGAGTAGAAGAGTGTGTTGTACTGTAAAAAGATATCAAAATTTTTGTCTTTTTATCTCTGTAGGAACAGACAAAAATGGTATGGCCAAAATCATCCATCTTCGGAATAGAAAAAGTAATCAGCAGGCGAAGCAGTTGATTTTTTGGTAAGGTCAAATGTAGATGTAGAGTAGACATATAGTAAAGATACATTACGTGAGTTCAGAGCAACAGGTCCCGTTTCCCAGCTGTTGTTGCTAGCAGAGCTTGAGATATCAACATTCTCTTCCTCTGAATCTGAGGCAAGTGCCTTCTTCTTCATCATGAGCAGTAATATGTTCATCGCCAGGTACTGGAGGTATGCAAGAATACGTAGAACATAAATATTTTCATTTGATTCTTAAAAATAAGAACGTATGATTTTGAAGTTCATCTAATCGAACTTCACACGACCTTGTCATTGGCCTCAATAGACAATGAAATGACTGTTTCTCCCAAAAAAAAAAAAAAAAAAAACTCTTGGAACAGCAAATTCTTATGCCTCTTTAAGAAGCTCAGAGACTTTAGAGCTAATGAAGTGTCGATAAGTAATAGAGGTGCGAGCATCCGCGGTAATCATAGCCATTTCATTTTTTAAAATTTTTCGATGTGGTAAATGAATTGACGAATTAAAGGTGAATGTAGCAAAATAAAAGTTTGAAAAAAAAAGTTGGTATTAATAAAAAAAGGTTTATTAAAACTGTCAATTGTGTTTTGACGAGTTGAAACAAAGTTGCCATGGGTTTATAGGGTCAAACATAGTCAGCCATTTGTGGCCGATTTTTCCGAATATTATTTAATCAAATGCAGCCCAGCGAACACTATTGTCCATACTTGGTATTGGAACTTTTCCTAAAGTAGGCCGACATTATTCTAGAACATTCTTTTTTTCAGGCACATCGCATGGAAAAAAATAGCTTCTTTTTTTTGTATGAGCTCATAGTTATTGGCAACTCTATATAGAATTCATACAACAATATTGATTACTCATAATACGTTTTGGAGTGTTACAGGCTCATAACCACTTAGATAAATCACGATATTTTTAGCTCTACAAAATTAAATTAAGCCAGCTAATGCCATGCCAAGGAAAAGAAGGACAGTTCTTCAGCTTTATCACTTACACTATATAAACACGTAAAATATTCTTTAATCTGTATATGCGAATATCACTTAGATATTTGCCAGTTATCATTAGAGTAGTTGACATGTATATAAATGATTTTTTAAATGTATTAAAAGAATAATATGATATATAAAAGCGAGGCTATGTACTACATTTTTTTTTTTTTTTTTTAGTGATGATGATGATGGCCGCGAGATAATGTTGATACATCATGTTTTCCGTCGCAACACTGTCTAATATTCACCATGTCTTCTGAATCATCAGAGTCATACTGAATAGCATCAGCAATAATAGCATTTGAAGTTCTTGAACTCAATGTATTTTGTTGTGGTTGCCCAGCATGCTCAACAAAACTGCTGGTTGCTGACTGTGATTCTTCCTGAAAACTGGTTGGTCTTCCAAGCAAGTAACTTAAAGACTATTATATAGAATGAGTTATTTAAAACGGCCAGTCAATTTTTATTTATGCTCATACCTTTAACCATAACTCATGTCTTTCTAAGGAAGTTGCAGTGATTTTGAGATCTCTTTTAGGTGTTCGGATCAATAGACTCTTAGGTGACGCACCAGTGGTATCATTGCTCCGAACAGATGTGACAGATTCAATATAAGCTATATAATATTAGTCACCTTTGATGAAAGACAACTAAACTGAAAACTTACCATTCTTTGTTTTAGCTTGACTTCCTTCAGCTCCAGGTTGTGCAGAACTCCAATATAAAATTCTTGTGTAAGGATGTACCCAGAAAAACCTTTGATGCTTGTTCTCTGAAATACCACCACCAACGTATCTACGTGTGTGTTTTGACATCCATTCACCAATCATAGTTTGAGTAATTGCTGAAATAACTTCCATATTCGTACTTTCACTACCGGAGAACCCAGGAAAACTGTCATTAGAGCTCATTGGCAAAGGTGTACGACCAGAAATGGAAGCTGATTCATCATTGGATGACATGGTAGAAATTGAAGTAGATGACTTTTGTTTTTTTGAAAGATCGCGTAAACTAAGTGACGATTTTGGTTGATGTCGAGAAGACTCATACTTTGTTGTTTCTAAAATACGAAGGCTACCAAACGTAGGACCGGTGCTGTCGGTGCTTTGCCTTGGATTCTTTGAAGGTTGATCATTGCGATTATTTCCAAGACGAAGAGAAGATACTGAGCTCGATAAACGAAGTCTGCGGGTTGAGCTAGCAGGTGTTGAAACAGAAGGAGCTGGTGATACATTGACAGTAGGTGGTGCAAGCCGGGAAGTAGACACAGATCGTTCAATTGACCTAGGCTTATGCAAGTCATTCATTTGTCCAGGACCTTGCGTGAATTGTGTAGGTACAGGACTTTCAAGAGGCTCTGTCTTTTTGTATTCTATTAATGCAAGTTGAACAGCTTCATTGGTTTTTTTGTCGGCTTCCTCCTTAGAAATCATTTGCTGCTCCTTTTCTTTCATCAATTTTCTTTCCTTGGCTAACATAGCTGCGGACTCACTCTTTTCTTTATCAATGGCTTCCTTTACGGCTGCTTGTGTCATCAATTCTGCTTCCTCCTTTGTAATCAACTCTTTTTCACGGGCAGCCATAGCTTGGCGTTCTTTTACAATAGCATCTGCAGCTGCAACTTTAGCTAATGCCTCTGCTTCGGTCTTGGAAATCATGAATTGCTCCTCTCGTTCAGCTACCTCCTTTCGTTCCTTCTCAAGTGCCTTTTCAACTTCATCTTTCACCATACGCAAACTATATTCTCTTGATATCATACCAGATAATGCTTCGGCGTGTTTCTTTTCGGCGGTTTCTACGGCTTCAGTAACAGCGCGCTTGATCAATACATCAGCACTGTCTTTTGTCAACATGGTCACCATGCGTTGCTTTAATTCATCACACTCTTTCTTTTGAGCTTCTACACGACTAGAAAATGCAGACACCTCGCTCGCCTTTGCTGCAACAGCTTCCTCAAGTGCCTTTTCCATCTCGGATTTTTGTGTTTCTAATTCGCCCTTGAAGTGTTCATAAATTTCCTTTTTCTGCTGTTCCAATTCTGCTTGTTTTTCAACCATAAACTTCTTTCTGTGTTGTTCAAGTTCTGATTTCTTGGTAGCTTCCATTTCGGTCACGACCTTCTCAACCTCTTCTTTGTTTTTTCGGTCCATCTCCTCCAAGTCTTTTGATTTGTTCATTTCCAATTCCAAACGTTGCTTCTCTAGAGCCTCTTTCATGGTGTTTTGCACTTTTTCAGTCTCGGCTAAAATCAAAGCATTTACTTGTTCTTCGGACAACTTGTTAGCAGACTCTTGCTTATGCTGGTCCAACTCGTGTTTTAGAACTTGTGTAGCAGACGCGACAGCAGCTAATACCATGGCATCCACTTCTGTCTTTGATAACATATCCTTTCGTGCTTCCTCTCTTGTGGAATTTGCAGTATCAGATATGAGCGAGTCCACTTCAGATTTGGGGATCATAGTTTCTTTTATTTCTCTCTCAATAATAGCTCTCATTTCTTCATTACTAACCGACATTTCTTGTCTTGCTTGTTGAACAGCTTCCTCTATCATACTACGGGCCTGTACTTTAGGCACCATGTCTTGTTTTAATTCTTCTTCGACTGAAGACCTGAGCTGTTCTTGTGAAGGTGAGGCATTTTGAAGTGTTTCGGCTCTTGTCTTCATCTTAATCTCATCCAGGAGAGTATCTACTTCGGACTTTGGTACCATAGACTGCTTCAATTGCTCTTCAATGGATTGTCGAAGCTCTTGCTCTGACTTGATAGTAGTCTCCAATTCTGATTTTGTCTTTTGAATTGCTTTTTCTACAAGAACCGCGGCTTCTGTTTGCAAAATCATGTCTTTCTTCAAAGATTGTTCAACAGCTTGCTTGATGCCTTCTGCTGATTTACGTGCATCTTCAAGAACTTTTTCAACTTCTGCTTTGGCTTCCAATCGGATTTCTTGTACCAACACGTCTACCGTTTCTTTGGCGACCATATGTTCCTTAACCTCTTTCTCAATAGTGGATCGCATCTCTAGTTTACATGATTCCTTAGCTTCCGCTAACAAAGTATCAACTTCTGGTTTTGGAATCATTTCGGCAAACTCTGCTCTAGTTTGTTCTTTGGCCTCTTCCAGGATGCTTTTATGCTGTTCTTTAGGTATCATTCCTTCTCTTGTTTGTTGTTTCGCCTCTTCTATTAGCACATCAACCTCTTGTTTAGGTACCATTTCTCCAAATTCTTCTCTCATTTGATGTTTAGTTTGTTCTACTAGCACGTCAACTTGCTGCTTAGGTACCATTTCTTTCACTGATTCTTGTATCGCTGCTGCAATCATCACGTCGACTTGCTGCTTAGGCACCATTTGTTCTGTGACCTTCTGTTTTTCTTCAGATGATACCTCACGCTGTACTGTGGATAACATTTCAGACCCTTGCTGCATGTCCAACTGTCTTGTTTCTTTTGGTAAGAGCAACTCAATTTGTTCTGGAGAGAGAATGGATTCGGCACGCTGAGCAATGGCTTGTCTCTCTTTGATAATGGCGACAGTAATAGGTGCCACTAAGGAGTCAAAATGTGTGTTACGATCTTGCTGGGTGACAGATAAAAATTCGACAGGATCAGTATTTATTCCAACATCAATCACTTGAACCTTGTTCTCTAATTCTGAAGATAGAGGCATCATTGGTACCGAACTGAAAGGTGTTTGACCAAAGGAACCGAAAGAGAACTGAGGATCCATCATAGTATCGTCATCATCAAGACTTTCATCGTCATCGTCCTCTTCTTCCTCCATACTGTTATCGTATTCTAAATCGCCTTCTTCCTCTTCATCCCCCTTATCAGACTCCTCATCTTTCTCCTCATCATTACTAAACTTGGGTTGTTTTTGCTGCTGGTTTTCCGTATCAGATTCATTAGCACAAAGACCCCTAGCTCTTCTCGCTACGCCACCTCTTTTCTTTTTTGCAAGAGCTTTTTTTTTACCGTTTGCACGAGCATTTCCAAAGGAGATTGAATTGTTTGCATTCCAACTAGACATTTCCTTACGCATTTGCTCAATATTTTCCTGGCTGTCAGAGAGCATTTTCTTTACCTCAAATTTCTCTAGCTTTTCTTTATGAAGGGAACTTCTAAGATTTGAGATGATACGATGTGCATGAGCTAATGATTGCTTTAGTGTTTCTGTTTCCATCGCTTGGTTGCGGTTATTGGACTGTGTTGAAGGGGTCGATTGTTGTGCAGAATTGTTGTTGTTTGATTCATTGTCAGATAAGCTCTCTTTCAAAGTTGTAGTATCCAATTCAGTAGGGGTTTCTTCAGCGACACGAGACGAGACAGCTAGTTTTACAGCGAGCTTTGCTTTACAAATCTTTAGCTCAGTATTTAATGACTCTAACTGTTTTTGAAGTTGTGTATTGTCCCTTTGAGCAGAAGCAGCATGGCGTCGCAGATGATACGTTTCTTGTTCATGACGGGCTTTCATGGCTTCAATAACTGAATTTGACTTTTCTTCTTGAGCTTTCATGATATCCAGTTGCTCAGATTGACTCTTTAACTTTTTTGTCAGTTTACTGTATTCGGCATTATGTTTTACAACTAATTGATTTGATTCTGACAAGTGGGTTCTGAGTTCTTGATTAGCTACTTCCAGGTTCCAATTTTCTTCTTTTAGCCTCTCTACATATAAAGAGTTAGGCATTTTAAATTGATGCTTTTTTTTTTTTTTTTCTTTTTAATGCCTTACCCTCAAGTTCTTCACGTTGCTTTAAGATACGTTGATTTGATTCATAAGTTCTTTCATTGTCAGATTTTGATAGCTCTAGTTGTTTAATTATTTCTTCTTTTTCTTGTAAAGCAGCTTGTAATTTTCGAACTTCGATCAACAATCCCTGACCTATTTCAGTTGCAAATTCAATATCTGGGTTTCGTCTGTTGTTATTTGCAGTTTTTGTTCTGTGTTTTGTAGGTGAAGAATTTGTAGGTGGAGGAGGTAATAAAGGAGAAAAACCCATTGTTTGTTTTGATAAATTTGCATCCTGTAAGCTTGTAGACTAAAACGAATGATAAATATTTATGTTGATATATGCAATATTATGTTTACCTTTGAACTCTTTAAGAATTGTACTTCGTTAGCTAAGCCTTCAAGTTTGGATCGAATTTCTTCTGGTAACTCTTCTTCTTGCTCATATTTATTCAACTGTATCAATTCTTTTTTGATAACTTCTGTTTGTTTAAGTAAAGCATTTCGAGTTATTTGACTTGTTCCTTCCTTTCCAAGTAACTTTTCTTTATCATTTAATTGAGCCGTTAATTCTAATTTAACTTGATTAACGTTCTTTCCTGAAAAAGAGATGGGTCTTTTTTTCAATATTGTTTCTGATAAACTAGGCTGTGGTATAGACATTTCTTTATAAAATGTACATTAAAGAGGAAAATCTGCAAAATGAATAAAGAAATAGACTAAAATATAGGTTTTTAGGGAAAAGAAGGGGCTAAAATGTATATAAAGAAACTAGAACGAATAATAACGTGGCGACTTTCAAGTCACACAGCAAAGACACTTGGATATTGACCCAATTTAGAAAATTAACTTCCTGTTTTTTGTTTATGTTGGAACTCCCTCTCCCAAAAATAACCTTACCATTCCCCCTCTCCTCTCTCTGTTTTTCTGTCGGAATGTAAAAAAGAAGCTTTTTTTACCAACTCGTGAACTCTGCTTTGTTTTGCACTTGAAATATGTTTCCAGTTCATAGTAACAGGATCAACGACATAAAGCTTGTACGCGATATCAATCAAGTTTGACAGCTTCCTTATTACACATAACCTCGTGATAGCCAAATTGCACCTGCAGTTTGAGATCCTGTCATTTTCCGCAAAATGTTTCACAGAGCAGAAATCACTGACAGGAATGGTAACGCTATCACGCAGAAATTCAATCTCATTTAAATCACGAGCGTTGTGCTTGTATTAGCAGTTCAAAGTTTAATTGAGGGGAGGGAAACTGCATTACGCTGGGACATACAAGCAACATAGCAGTTTATAGAAGTTTTTCGTGCGTAATTATTTTCTATACGTGGAGCTTTCTAAAGGTGTTCATTTACAATATCTCCACTTTATTAAACTTTAAAAAACGCGTCTAATTACCAATAATGTTAGTCTGAATCTAAGATTAGAACTCGATATCGCGTACATTATATATTTAAATTGGTTTTATATATATATATATATCCAGTTAGTACCTAGTTCTTATATACGCAAAGCTCTGGAGATCAACGCTCAGGTTTTATAACAATTATGTAGCTCTGTCTTTGGTTATTGCATTTGAAGATCAAAGAAGGACAACTTTAGTTCATTTTCCCGAGCGTTATACTTTTCGTACATAGCGACGTTTACATATATTTCTGAGCAGTGATAATTGAATATGTACAGATAATTAGACGTGATATGTACAAATAAAACAAAGTATACTAATTTACACTATTTTGCAATGAATATAACAAAGATACATGAATGAGTAGAGAACAAAAAACGAATGTTTAACAAAGTTTTATATTGATAGCAGTGTATTTCCTAGCAAAAAGTCAATAAGCATCTGTTGCTTTTCCAATCTCTTTCATCAACTATAATGAGTATAATAAATAATTCTTAACGGGATCAGATTCTAAGAAGATAAACGGAAGACAATTCTGGTAATTTCTTTGCTTGTAACAGTAATTTCGAAGATAATGTGATGATAGGCCCATTACTAAAACATGCCTTTTTCTTCACTCACAATACTGCGCTGACTTTGCTGGAAGGGATGCCAGCGATAATATGCGACATCTTGACATGTTTGATTTTGCAATCAAGTACACCACAGACAGTAGTTAATTGATAGTCAGTTAAACAACAGCTTTCTTTAAACCTAAGACTACAATCACCAAATTTAGTTGTTCTCGAATCCCAATAGATATCTTGCCTTTGTGAGTTTTTCTGTATCTTATCCTTTTGGGTACTAATCAAAATAACCGAGTAGTTTTGCCATGAGGAACAGTTTTATTTTGGGACCAAAGTATTTTGGATAGTGTTTAATGCATTTCTTTTCGAAAGTTAAGAGCATTATGTGGAATATAGTACCACTCAATAATATAACTGAGTGTCAAATTATGTATAGTTGTCCTTTCAAATTAAGCTAAAGGCTCTTCTTTCTTGACAGGGTCGCAATTGAGCAAAAAATAGGGCGTTATGTTGCTTTAATTTTTGTATGTTGGTAGTCTAGCAACACTCATAATCGCTAAGGTGATAGATCACGTGAAGCACTAGGTACACCCCAATATCTAGGTACAGGTGTGATGGAGTTCGCGTTTTAATTTCTAATTTCTTCCGTTGGATATAAACATTATTGTTAATGGATAATTCAGAGATTCCAATAACTTTTAGCGAGATCCCTCCTGAAAGACAGTCAAGTGGTCTTTCCTTATTTTCGAAATTAGGAGATCGAAGAGATTCGGGGAGTAAATATAGGAATATATACATCATAATGTCTCCATCTCAAAATTGAATGAAACCTAACACACTTTAAAAAAAAATTTTTTTTTTTTTTTTCATAGACTCAAACAGCTTCTTCTCAACATCCAATGTGAGCAAATTGCTACAGCGATATATCCACGTTACTAACCATGTGCTTTATGCATTTGATAGCGATCAAGAGATAATTCACAGGATACAATGCGCAACAGAAAGTCATTCACTCAAACATTCATTGAAGATTGGTTAGTAAAATCTTCTAGTCAAAAGTCTTCTGAAGAAGATTTGCCACCTTGGGCGTCACAAAGGAACAAAAAATCGTTTAATTTAACAGATAACGATATACCACGACACGAGGAAGACGACGATGACAATCATTCTACAGCCTCCTTAACGGGTATCATAGAAGAAGCAATTATTAGCAACAAGTCAGTAGCCAATAACACTTCAAGAAAAACAGAGGATGAATACGATTATTCTATAATAGCGAATGACTTGCTCTTCCCTGATGAGAAAACAGAGGAAGTAGAGGATAAAGTAACATCATACACCACTGCTCAAAGTTCGTTTTCGCCTTCGCTCCCTGACAACGACGGCGATGACGAAGATCATTTAAGTACAGACTCAGCACTTTATCGACCTCATCTTGACCCTGAATATGACGAAGAACAATACAACGATACTATTGAATACGCCAATGGTGACGGTCATGCTGGTATCAGTGATCTAATGGGCTCTTTATTGCACGAGTACAATGATTATGAAGACTTGCCGGACACAGTCTCTTACAAAAGCGATAATATAAATAGCCTTCCGGATACAATTCCTTATAAAAGTGAAAGCGAGGACAGCTTACCTGACACAATTCCCTATAAAAGTGACAACGAAAATAGTTTGCCTGATACAGTTCCTTATAAAAGTGACAACGAAAATAGTTTGCCTGATACAGTTCCTTATAAAAGTGACGAAGACGATTTACCTGACACAGTCCCTTATCGAAGTGATGTTGATGATGATTTACTAGATACCCTACTTTTTGAAAGCAACAACAATGAAACAACTATGAATACACACGAGAATAACTTGGTACAGCCAGTTGATTATCATTCAATCAAACCTGAAGCAGAATTACCTTTGGAACAAGAGGAACTCATTACTAATGCCTATGAAAGTCATCTTTCTTCACCGTTAATTCCTGAATTTCAGAGCCACATCACGGCTAATGCACAAACAAAATCAGCCCATACATTGGAGCTCCGTTTATTACCTGAAAACTTGACTCAGTCTACAGACTCAACGAGACAACTCAGTACAGTTTTAGATGACGAAGATGATTTGGACTATTTTGAAGCTATTGCGGACGAAGAAATCATGCAATTAGTTGATAACTCAGCGCAGACATCGGCTACAAAATCCTCTATGATAGATGGAAAGCGAAAGGCGACCTCTCCTTTACTTGGCCCTGTGGAGAGCCAATTGGCTAGATTAGACAGGAAGCAACTCCGTAGTAGCGCGATTAAAAAGCCAACCACTATTGACGATTACTTTTCACTTACTACTAGTTTGCGAAATGATTCACAAACAGGTAAAGAAGTAAAAAAAAAAAAAGAAGAAATTATTTTACTAATATGCTTGGCCAATAGATGAAATTATTGGTAAAGAATCTCAAATACCATCGTTTAGCATTAGCAGCAATGAAGATATAAAGAAGTCAGACAGCTTACCACAACAGGATTATAGAAGACGACCTAGATTTGGTATTTCTAAAAAAGCTTTCAAGTAACTGTTTATCATTTTCTTCTGTACATATATCACCCTCATTCATTTGCTATTGTACACTTTTCGAGCAACTGTTTATATTAGACGTTCGTTTTATAAGTTTCTTTTTTTGTTAAAAGAAAATAGTGTTAGTTTACCAATTGAAAATACCAACTCTCGTTCTTACCTTACACCTTATTGGGATTTGCATTTTAATACAATAATAATAAAGTTACAAAATCATACTGCCATGAAATGTATCACTTTTTACAAAAGGACAATTCTTTTCTATTTTTAAAAGTTCCCATCGTACACAGCATGTTCGGTAGCTCTATCATGACGGATATTGTTTACTTTTTCGTAAAAAATGGGATGTCAACAAATATGCAAGTACTAGATAACAGGTTTTTTTTTTTTTTTTTTTTTTGTATTATAAACACAGAGAGAGAACTAGATGCAATTCCTTGTCATTATATAAAGTGTGCAACATAGCATCATATGCTCTATTGCATTGTTAGTTCGATTTGGAAAATTTAAATGGGGGTTTCAAGCTAATTGACTATTATCACTAGAAGAAGAGTAATTTTCTTATTGTGTCTATTATGCATAGGTCCGCGCGCGTGTAACACGATTTGTGCCTTTACTCTATTTAGAATTTCTGATTCGGTATACCTTATAGTCGATAATTGGTAATTACTCGATTAGTCGCCCATACTCGTTTTCTTTTTATACTATGCTACGAAGAGCATGTAAAATCACATTGTCGGATTATTTGTGTGTTCAGAATACTAGATAATTGAACCAGTAAATATATGCCTTCTAGTATTCATAAAATATCGTGTGAAATTGCATTACAAAGGCCTATTGTGGTGCAGAAATGACTTTCAATACAAATATTTTGTCTACAGGTCTCTATATTTGCCTACTAGTTTAATATAGTTTAGCGCCTGATTCCATAGATTAATAACAGTGGCTGTGTTCTTTTAATGTTCTAGATATGCTCCAGGCAAACCCTCTTGGAAAGAGGGTAGGTTAAAACGTCCATGTGGATAGATAGCCTATCCTAAATAAATAACTATACCGAGAAAAGGAACATAATAGTTAGTGGTGTATTATCAAAGCAATACGTAGTAGGTACTTGCAATACAGACATACAATAATAACCATTTCAGTGATATGTACTTTCTCAAAAGTTTGGAAGACAGTTACGCGGTACGGTTGCTGTACTCTGGAAAACTAAAGTAATGGTAATGTCCTATTGTATTCGCAATAGCAATTCTAATATGGTGGTCCATACTTCTGTAAATATTCAATGTATTTATACGCGAAAATTAAAAGTACTTTGGTCATGTCTAATGAGAGATCTCAGAGCTCCTTTTACCCGCTAATATTAACGGTAGCTCAAAAACGTTATATAGATTGTATTTAGAGCCACAAAAGTAGCTTCTCTTTTACACAGTACCATGCAACATGCTCTAGTACTACTTGCAATATGGTATAAGCAATAGAGAGATACCAATGTGATGTACGTGCGGATGCATTTGTATTAAAAGATAAACTTCTATGGTAGCTATAAATAACAAGAGAGGAGTGTTATTTACGAACTGTATATTATACAAAGATAAATAATGCTAGGGACAGGTAATGTTTTATTCAAGCAAACATCTCAGTCATATCAATTAACAAGTATATTGGCATTAAAAGCATCCATACGGTGTAGGGCTTAAATACATCACGAAGTTTGTATGTTACTATACCCTTTCCTTCTTGTAATCTATCTATCTATATATATATATATATAATCAGTTTCCTTTTGTTTTTTTCGCCATCATCCATTTTAGACTATATGAGACGTGGGAAAAGGGCGTTTTCTTTTGGAGTTGTCGTTCCCACCACAGTCTTAACTCTTGCTTCTTCAGCTTTTCACTTCTTCGACTTGAAAACCAAACTAGGACACCTACATATGAGTACCCATGTCCTCCTCATAGCTTGGGAACTGATGGTGCTTAATGGCCCTAGTTCGTATACCCCATACCATGTCTTGAGAGTAAATATACTCACTCTGTATATCCAAAACGCTCTACTCTCTTTCCTCCTATAAACACACCATCATACTATCGCTTGTAGTATATATATAACTGGTTTAATGATTAAAGGGCCTATGACCCTATTTCTCAACATTCAAAAAAAAAAACCTTTGTGCAACTTATGCATATCTGATTACAATCAATAAAATCTTCAACTGAGAAACAACCTCTGAGACTGTAAAGTGAAACAAGGTATCAATGGAGCGACTTTTTTAAACCAACAAGAAGGGGGAAAGGTTAAAGCTTCAGAAAGATACAGTTGAACCCAGCTCTTTTTTAGAGTTATATGTGATTTCAAAGACTTAAATGGCCTGTTGCTATAGTAATATGCGTGTGCAAAGATACACAAAAAAAAAAAAATCGGAGTTATACAATATCACTAAGCAACAACAACAAACGACAGGTTTACATTTCTTAAAAAAAAAAAAAAAAAAAAACTCTTTTTTACTTCTTTATAACAAAAGGCAATCACTAAGAAATGACAAACACAACAAGTAAATTAGACATAAAAAATAATAGAGACGTTTTAAATGACTAACTTTGGTGAATGAGTAGATCTACGTTTAGCCTGCGTGGTAGGAAAGCTTGGTTTTTTTTTGGAAGAAATAAAAATACTAACGCTTACTGAATAAACAAAGATGGTAGGTTTACCCGCAAGAGGAAAGACTTATATCGCTTCAAAAAGTAAATTTTAATACAAATAAAGAGGATTTCAGACTAATACATATATGTAGTAAAGAGGTATTTGACGTGGTTAGGCATCAATACCCAAATATTTTGTGTTGGAAATTATCGTCGTAAAATCGCAGGACTGCAACTTCCACATACATTTTTTGATCAAAGCAATACCGAAGCCCTGAAAAAGCGACATGAAGCAGCATCTTTAGCACTGAAAGATATGATTCACTTTTTCGACAAGCAGGATGGCACAGTGGGTATACTGGACGCAACGAATACTTCAAAAAAGGCAAGAGCATGGATCAACCAGGAATTGACATCGCGTGACATTCAAGTATTGTTCATTGAGTCTATTTGTGATGACGAAAATATTATCATGTCCAACATCAACGACGTGAAACTGTCTTCACCAGATTATGTCAATACAGATAAACACACAGCAAAGGAAGACTTTATAAAGCGCCTGGGTCATTACGAAGCAACTTATGAAACAATTACAGAGGAAGACTTGACATATATTAAGCTGATTAATGTTGGAGCACAGTATATCATCAATATGATTCGAGGTTATTTGGAAAGTAGAATTGTATATTACCTAATGAATTTGCACACACGCTCCAAAAGAATATGGTTCAGCAGGGTAAAGTATATAAGCATACATACTTGGGGTGTTTTTTTTTTTTTTTTTAACTATGAAATATAGCATGGTGAGTCTCTTTTCAATTTAGAGGATAGAATTGGAGGTGATGCAGGATTATCACCAAGAGGTGAACAATATGCATTGAAGTTGCCCGAGTTAGTAAAACAGAATATCGGTGATCGACCTCTTACCGTTTGGACAAGCACCATGACACGTACCATTCAGACAGCTAGGCATTTACCTTTCCCAAACAAGCAATGGAAAGCGTTAGACGAATTAGACACTGGTGTTTGTGATGGAATGACGTATGATGAAATAGCTGTAGGACAAACTATATATATATATATATATATATATATATCTATATGCGCTTCTTCTTGAGTGTTATTTATAATTTTTTTTTTTAGGAACAGTATCCTGATGATTTTGCGAGAAGAGATCAAGATAAATTTAATTATCGATACCGTGGCGGTGAGGTACGTGAAACATTCATGCATCTTTTCCCTTATCTTACCAAGTACACAAAAAAAAAAAAAAAAAAAAAAAATAGAGTTACAGAGACTTGGTACAAAGGCTGGAACCTGTAATTATGGACCTTGAAAGACATGAAAATATATTGATTATATCTCACCAAGCAACTATTCGATGCTTGTACTCTTATTTTATGGGACTTTCTCATGAAGAACTACCTTATGCTCGTATTCCGTTACATACAATTATTGAACTAAAGCCTAAAGCTTTTACGTGCGAAGAGAAATTATATAAGGGTATGTACACAAAGGAACTTATACATAGATGTGGTATCTCATCATTTATATTATAGTGGACGTGGGTGCAGTAGACACTTTTAGACCAAAGGGACAAATATCCCGTAAACTAACCAACGATCAATTTGTTGGAACTATTCCTACTAACGAAGAAGGTACTAGTGGTGAAATAGCAGACAAGTTAAATTCCATTTTACCTGTGAATATGAAATCTTTACAATAAAAAAAAAAAAAAAAAAAAAAAAAATTAAAGGCC